>JAGFPH010000199.1:392487-405361 GCA_018207615.1 Philaenus spumarius | reverse complement strand
TCCTTTATTGGTGCCCCTATCCTAAGTTTTCCCCGATGCACTCGGCGCTGCGCTCCAAAATATAAGCAAATTCGCTATTTTAAGTTTTTCTTGAATAACTCTAAACTGACTTATCAAATCAAAAAGATATCTATTAGATAAATAAAGCACTTTAAATTTTGCTTAAAATGATACCAATTTCATCCATTTTGGTTCAGTTGAACCGGTACTAGAGTTTATACAAAAAACACTATAAATGGTATTTTAGCTGCCTTGGACTCTGTGCTCAATGTCCAGCTGTCCATCCTATAGGCATGCAAGGGGACTGAATGTTTGTATGAACGTTTTTATACTCTAAACTCTAAGCACAGAGGACAAAGTAATACAGAGTGCTCGAAGGATAGGGAGATGTGTTTCGGTAATTTCGTTAATATGTTAGCTGGAAGTTAGCTAGCTAACGTTGCCAAGCAGTGCAGGCAACACAAGGCTCAGTGTCGCCGTAGTGTTTAGCGCCTGTCCATCTCCCCACTCTCTCACACATAGTTCAAAACGGCAACGTCGCTAGCCTCTTGGCTGTTCCGGTACTAAACCAGCGCTTCAGTAAAGGCGAAACACATCTCTCTATCCTTCGAGCACTCAAGTTTCAAATTTGTGTATTCAAAATAAAACACATTTAAATAATTGAATTCGTTTCTGTGTATATTGAATTATAATTTTTTTTAAATATAGCAATCTAGTTTTACAAAACCAATAATCTATTCAATTCTTACTTAAACTTATATAACAAACTACTACACTCAAACATTATTTGAAATATTTTTATAAGGTTACAGTTATGTAATTAGCACTTTTTATAGGTTATACAGTATTACTAATAGTTTCGTAAACAGTAGAACTCGCGAAAAAAAATTTAATCTGCTCTTTACTGCAGATTTTTATTAAAATTGTCGTAGCGGAGCTACTTATATTTCCAATAATATACTTCGTGAGATTCCCCGGCATTCGTATATTCACTCCGGCGAAAAACAGCGAAATAATTTTCAATCATTATTTTTGGGACTCAAAAGGGCCAAAACTCAAATCGAAACAACAGGTATAAATTCCGAACCTACTTCTCGGTCCACAACATGGCCGACATCACATCGCACAATCGAACTAAATTCCACAACAAACTTCTTGGCCGTTAAAAGGGCCAATTTCTGTCAGCGTCTTGCGATTTTCCCGTAAATGCCTTTTACGGGAAAACTCGCCTAAATATCCTCAGAGCTTCACTCTACAATGTCCCCGGTCGGTATAATATCAGTCTGGCGAACAGAGGCCTGTTCGACCGCCAAGGACTCGACGATATCGGCCGGCAACACTTCATAATCTACGTTTCCTTTTTATTCCATATAGGTGGTCATATGCAGTTATAAATAATATTTGCCATGGCAATTTCGCGGAGTTTATGAATAATTACGTTTGAAAGATAAGGTAAAGATCATTTTCAGAATAATATTTTGAAGATTTTCAATAAAAAGGACCGCCAAGCGTTTCAACTATTTTTTAATTGGACACGTAGCTTGTGGAAGTGAGTTGTGAATAATTCGTGTAAAGAGTTTCATAAAATAGTCTTCATTTTTAAACGTTTTTATTGATTTCAATACTTTCATGAGAAAGCTAATATTTCTGATGTGATTAATAATTATTCAAAACGTGAATTATAGCTATACACATTAGTTTATTACACTTATTTTCTTTGTTCAAGAAATTATCCAAATTATAATTTCTATTATAATTTTTATTGATTTAAAAGTAAATCATAGCTTTACGCGTTAGTTTATTTCACTTCTTTTTTTGTTCAAGAAATGACCTACCGTATTATAAAGTTTTAAGAGTGGGAATTATAGTTTTGTTTTTAAGTGTGGACAATTTTTAAGAGTGGGGATAATCATAGCTTGACGCGTCGGTTTTTCTTTTTTTTTTAAAAAGAGTTTTTGGTTGGATTAACCCCTTTTCCACCAATAAATTTTGTAACTATTGAATTGAACTGTTCTGCCGGATTGTTGGTCTTATCACAGACTATAGAAATTCACCAGACCTCACTGTAATAGGAGAACGGGTGCGGTATAATTGAGTCAGTTTTTGGCCGCGAGAGTTCAGGTGCAAGGCTACTGTAACATATTAGCAGAGCTACGTTGTCAGATTGAACGAGTGATGGGGTGGGGGTCCGTCAAGGTCAGGTCGTTGTCACTGCCGGAAGAGTCTTGCTACTTAGGGTTGTTGCGATATCGGGAAGTTTTAGATATTCGATATCGATATGATATCAAGCTCTTGTATCAATATAACGAGAATATCGATATCAGCAATATAAAATGATTCGATATTAATATTTCTTTGTCAATCGTAGTATTATTTCCTACTTGTAAAGTAAAATATGGTCATTGTTTACTTACGTGTGACCAAACGTAATGATACATTTTGCTTATATTCTTAAATTGCACACCAATCTAACTCTAAAAACTCAAAAAATATCACAGAAAGACTGGAAACAAATATATAAATTAGGAGATAACGAAAATTCCAAACAATATAGGTTAAATTTAACTATAATTGTTAATTATTGTTTACTTATTTGTGAACAGATGTAAGGATCAATTTTGCTTAGCCATAGAGTCTAAAACTACGCATCAAACTATCTCTAAAAACACAAACATTTTTATAGGAAACAAATATTACGTAAATTGGAGAAAAAGAAAACTCCTAAAAATATAAGTTAAGGCTCTTCTATACCTTGAAGAAAACTCCCGAGTGTACAGTGTGATTTTAATAAAAAGGACCGAGTACAGTCAGTGACCTTGTGGTGGCGAGGAGAGAAGCGGGGGGTAAAAATCCTAAACTGAAAACATCAGTCTCAGAGTCTACTAAACGCCCACTTGGCACCATCCAATACAAAGATAAGAAATTGTTAGTAAATAAAACCATGGTCCATTCAATGAATGCTACAAAAGTGGGGTGTAGAGATAAATGGAAGAAACACAATGTTTGACTGTATTTGGTGACTTTGTTTGTATTAATTAATAACATACTAAAAGTCCCCTATCCTAGGAGGTAAGCGGAGTGCAGGCGGGAAGCACGTACGAGGTTTCTTTTTTCGGGTTTTTGCTTTATCTCGAAACTATCTTCCCAGCGATAATACCATAATGTACAAAACTAAAGCTGCCCAAATATGCCACAAGATTCATTCTAATCATTTTGTGGCTATCTCGCATGGTTTGCCAGATATCTGCGCTCAAAACCGTTTATTGTTGAAAACATTTTGCCTCAGTTTTTTGCCTTATAGTGTAGTCATTTTAAACCAAAATCACCCCATTACCTAAAAACAAACTCTTATAAGCTAAGGATTTGGTATGTATGTTGTATTTAGATACTGTAATAACATACTAAAAGTCCTCGCAAAAAAAAAACTTGTGCTACGGTCGCCATCTTGGAAAACGGTGTCAAAACCATAACTCAAAAACTATTCATCCTATAAAAAAGAGTTATAAATAAAAAATGTTTGTCACAAAAAGAGCTACAATTGTTTTTTAGCAATTTTTAATAAAATTAACTGTTTAGCCATTAAATGCAATATTTGGAAAACAATTTTAATAATTTGTAAAAAAAAACTAATTAATAAAATAATTTTGTTAAACCTCAATACGAGTTTTTAATTATTTATAATCGATACATTTAGTGTAAAAACGTATTTTCAAAGCTCTAAACTCTATTATTATTTTTATTTTTTATTTCATTACAAACCAAAATAATGAATTATTTTTCTGACCAATTATATTCAAAATAGGCCTACTCAATGAAAAGTTTGTATTTTAATCACTCAACAATTTTTTCTTTATTCTCTGGTTTATTCCGAACAAAATGATATGTACGTTATGTTTACTGTTTATAGTATTTTTTGGCGAATTTACAAAAATACTTCTTCAAACAGTCATATTTTAATTGTTTGCAAATGCCAATTAATTGTTGTTACATTGCCGGTTCTAAGATTAAATACTATTACAAAACATACAAAATTAAAATTATATGGTAGGTCAATTTTCCTACCCCGACAACTAGTACTTCCCGAAAACTTTGTCGGGTAATGTTACCTCTTCCTTATATAAATACAAATTTTGTAAACGATTCTGAAAAATCAAAGGTTAGGTGCTAAATTGTATGACGTCATAACTTTGCCATGTTTGGGGTGTCGGACGCGCAGAAATTACAAATAATATTGGCCCGACAAAATGTTTTTCGCTTTCTATATAAAAAAACTTCCGATTAAAAGAAAGATTACATTTAGGTCATACATTTTGTTACCGCATCAAATCAATGAGTTTGCCGGGGTCTCAAAGGAAAATGCCCCGGTATACCGAGAACTGTTGAAAATAAACATGTTGTCCGACTCTTCATAAATAAGAGATATACGACGTCTCAAGAGTTAGGTAATCATAAACTTTTTAAAGACCTGGGCTCGAGGACTATTAGGCCTACTGTTATTAATATTAAATCACATTAATATTGTTTCAGAGTCCTGACAATGAAACAAACCCCGAGTTGTGCCCAGAGTCTGCGAGTGTCGTTTTACCACCAACACCATCTTCATCGACATGGTATTAGTTCTTCGTCCAGACTTTCCATTTTGAACAATACAAATTGATTAATAACAATTTGAACAAAACTGATAAACATTTTTGGGGTTCCTCACTTCACAATTGCACAAACCGAACTAAGCGTGTGAACGGAAATATTTTATTCAGTTCGTTTGCACAAGCCAGTTTGCGCAAATGGCTTGAGCGTGTAAACCGCCCTTTACAGTAGAGAGTAAAATCACTCTTTGTCCTCCTCCCCCCCTCCGCAACAAAACGTTCGGCCACTTCTCGTAGAAACACAATTAAGGAGCTTACAAGCAAAAATATAGAAAAAGTTGCAATACATTGCAATGGATGTAAGACGTTTTAACTTGCAATTTTCCAAGTTAAAAAAAAAAAAAAATCTGTTGTTACGTATTCCCGTGGTTGACATAAAAATAATATATATAGGCCTACTGACACTTTTTACACATGCAATAGTACCTAAATTTAGCCTATTTTATTTACATTTTGTGCTATTTTAAAACAAATTTAGTAGACCTAAACCGCAAAGCACAAGTATTCATTTGTAGTTCTAATTTATTTGACTAATTGGCTGTTTAAATTATCTATGAAATCAAGACTAACAGGAAGATTATTCAAATTTATTTATCAAACGCGGAAGACAATGGAAGAGAACAATGTTTATGATAATAACTACTAAAAATGAGACTAATCATAAGCGTTAAAAAAATGATTGATTTGAATATTGCATTACTGGCAACCTTGTAACCATTGAACATGATTTGCTAACAGTTACTTTACTAATATGCACAAACAGTATATATTCTTATCTTCTTAAGAGTTAATAACGACCTAGTGTTCGACTTTTTTATAATGCCTGTTGCGTTAAAGTGAAATTTTAGTAATGTATGATCAATTTAAAACCATTCCATTCCTGTTGCGTATGAATCTCAGTAATATATTAACATTGAAAATTTAATTTATTTATTTGTTCAAAATGTTAGGCCTGTCACGAACCAGAAATTTTTTATGTAATTCGGTTTCACAAAACATACAAAAGCTGAAATTACCCACTTTCAATGTTTGGGAAACTCCATAATGGGCCCAAACGTTGCCAACAAAAATGTATATAAACGTATGGTAATAAGGAATATTTTTCAATCGTCTTCGATGTATTGTACGCTACGTAAAAATTAAGATTTACTTAATAATCTCTTCACGGAAAATCATTATTTCTTAACGGATATGATGTAAAATAATGATTTAAGAACAAATGCATTTAAAATAATCATCTGAATGAGATATTTTACAAAAAATTTAAACTTAATTTATCAATAGCGTAAAACTTAATTATGTTTAAAATATAACTTGAGTTAATGAAATATAAATGGGATCTATTCGACTTTATTACGAGCAATGAAGCAGTCAAGTTATAAATATGCAGCGAACTGCGAAACCCACAAAACTTCTGAAAATGAATCGAATATCGAAAGAATAGTCCGGCATCCGGCAAATAGCCTACATCCGTTTACAGCTTTAACTTTGTTCAATGTAGCGCATTCTTTGCGAACACTTTTCGAACTAATTTACACTCCATAACACTCTACCAGTACTGTAAAGAAAACCGAGGTCTCGCTCAGATTTTGAAAAAAACTTACCAAAATGATATTTTAGTAATGTACAATGCAAAACTGCACTTATCTAAAACCGAGGTCTTGGGTTTGGGACCTCGGTTTTCCACAAGACCTCGCTTCTGCTCTTAATGGTTTATGCCAGGACCTCCATTCTACCATTTTACAAACTCACCCTCACACACGGTCAGACATCTCAGCGGGAATAGTCAGAATGGCTTCCTGGGACCTCAAAACGTGGAGATTTAATGAAAACTCGACTTTCGAAAATCGGACCGAAATCAATAACTTCCCTTTATTGGTAGCGGGAAGTTAAAAAAGGAATAGAAGTTGACGTCTTTTCAATAAAGGTACGTTACTGAACTCGCAACCTGCGTTACCAGTTTTGGAGTTTCCAACAGTATCATACTAGCGCCTTTATCCTCTCGACCGCTCTGTTTCCCCTTATTGGTAGTTCAGAAACTATGAAACACTCTAGGCAAGATCTCGCACAAATATGCAACGTTGGAACCGAGAGCGTTTGCCCGCGGCGTTGTTTCTCGTTGAAGTATATTAATCGGCAGACATCGCTCTCAGGTTAAAACTGATGCATCATTGTTGTAAGTAATTCGGAGCCAGAAACGTTATTATAACGGCAGTGCTGATGGCCGCCATTAGTACTGGATGTAAGGCTAATTGCCGTGAGATTCGAACGGCATTGTATCTGGAGGGTACAGTGAGCGCACAAAGTTATGAAACACGTTGTACTACGTTATTAGAACTTAAATGGTCGACCATACGCACACGATGAATCACAACTGCTAAGTAATAATAATAAAAGTGTTTTATTAGTTTACATAATACCAGAAATAGACAAAATAAAGAAGAACAACAACGGCAGTCAATGATGGTGAACACAGTCAAATGTTGGTTCATCAGTCTAGGAATACCCTAAAATTATTGTGTATATATTTAATTTATTTTACCTGTCTTAAAGGCAACATGAATACAATAATTTTAGGTTAGGCCTAGACTTAAAATTACTTTCTAGGCCTAACCTAAAATTTCAACGCTGAACTACGTTGGACGGAACCGATCGTCTCTTAATTTAAATCGACGAAACAAAACACATGTTTCTCGAATTTATTTACATTCATTGCCATAGCAAAAAATTTGGTAACGCTTTTTCGTTACTCGTATCTTATATTTGTCGTTACCATAGCGACCAATTAATAAAACTTTTTTCGTTACGCGTTACATTTTCTATTCGTTAACTGCTACAGCAACCCGCGTTCCAAAAAAGAAACAGTATTCCAGTCTCCCAAACTGTTATAAGATATTGATTCGGACACGTACGTAAAGATTACGACAGAGATGGCAAGCGACTGTTGACACCTGCGGATACGCCCTCGCAGAGTCTGGCACAGTCGCAGTTTAAACACAAGCTATAAATAACAACATTAAATCTGTTCAATAAATGTCGCAGAGGAAATACGGGACAGTAAACCGGGGCCACGTGGCGATCAAGAGGTTAGGTTTCACGAGTACTGCGATCAAATATTAGGCCGTGATGTAGCGCAACCCATGTGTAACAATGGACCAATGTACCGATGAGGAATTCAAACTTATAGACCTGTTTTGTTATAGACGTTTCTGGCGCCGGGTCACCTGAGGAATTTTTAAGTGAAAACCTCTTTATAAAACGATTCCCCAATGCCTTTAGCATTATAGGCAAATGCCGCAACGATACTATGTAGTTTGTCTGAATTCAAGTAATTTTTAAAAATCAGAAACAATACTGGACCGAGAACAGGACCTAGTGGAATTCCAACAGTAATATTGTTTAAATTAAGTATTCGTTCAAAACGGGCTTGGAAAAATTATCGGGGAATATTAGCGGGGAAATTTTTCAATTTTCAAATGAGTTGTTTAGAAAAATACGAGTTTTTCTGAGGTGGTGGTTTTCACCAATCGATTTATTAGACCCAAAAGCCTCTAATCCCAAATTTTCAGCAAACTCCTTCCGCTGGATCTCGAGATTGCTCGTACGTACAGACAGACATTGCTCGTATTAGAGTATAGGACAATAGAATTTTAAAAACTACAATTTTAGGTTCGATCTATACTGAACCAACACAGGTTCAAGAGAGTCTTACCAGTGGAAATTGTAGGAAATTGATTGTTCTTTAAGTTTTGAAATACGGTGTTTTCGGTTAAAACGCATGTTTACGGTGGGGATACAATGTCCGCCATATTGAATCTGATTACCATAATGCTACAGATTAAGTTATTTTTTCCGTTAGTTCGTGGAATAAATTTAAACATTTTGTTTCATTTTAAGTACTGTCATATGCGGATGTTGATTGCTGAATTCATTTTCAAAAACCGTTTTATTGTTTTCATAAACGTATGATATAAAAAGTTAAAAGTAGTAAACTTTATTAATTCTTTACTCAGTTACAAAAAGAGATATTGAAAAAAAACCCTTAGCAATCAACACCCACAATGTATTTTACTAAGACAAAAAATACAGCTTTCGTTTTTCGACGAAAATAACACAAAAACATGCTTAAAAAAGTGAAGGTGTGGTTAGGTTATTTTACATTGAATTTGGTAGCCAACTTAGCCGTTTTCAATTTAAGGACCCGACCGAGCCTTAAAGAGTTGAGTTATTAAGTAAAAAAAGTACGAACATGTTTTTCGAATGCTCTGAAGTTCGCACAGGGTTCGCGAATTGGAAAACTTGGATTCTACACCACAGACTGCACATAAAACATATTAAAAGTTTGTTAACCTCGGACCTTTTCCAGGTAAAATGTACCTGGTGAATGGACCAATAAAGACAGTATTAATATTAGGCCTACTTGCATCTCTCCCAAGCTACTGAACAAGATCACACTCCATCTCTCTCTCTCGCGTAGACTTTGAATTACCTGTAAACAGAGAAAAGAAAACAGTTAATCATCTTTAAGCATCACAACAGGCTATAACCAATTAGGGTTTAAAGCATATGAGTGTTATGCAATCTTAACAGGCTAGGACAGAAAACAAGTGATAGGCTATATAAAATTATTAAAATGGAAACAATTTTAAAAACTCCCGACACAAAAAACGTTGAATATCTTGAAAACTGTTAACTTTATACAAAATGTACAAGAGATAAAAAATTTGTCTTTTTTAACGACAGGCAAAACGGTTTTCTGTCGTTTCTGAAGATCAAAGGATAACCGAGTTATCGACAAAATAAACGGTACCAGATAACTGCCACATACTTTCTCCCGGTTGTAACTTTATACCTTCCCAAGAGTAGCATAGGAGGTGGTTATTTAGAATTGCAAAAGTCAAAAGTAGGACATACCATGGAAAATATTAGATGCATGTAACACACATTCATATTATATTATAATACAGTATTATTTTTATTATTAAAACTATTCGATCGATTTCAAACAAATTTGCACCAAACATATCAATTAGGCCTGTAAAGATGCAGGAAAAAAGGTTTTGAAAAACAATCCCCTTTTTGGCCAAAAACCCCCAAAAATCATATATTATTATTATTCTTATTATTACCTAAACGAGAATTTTTAGAAAGATGCGTTTTTTTTTGCATATGGTAGGGTACATTAAGGGATACAAATAAGCCAAAATTGATCAAAATCGTTAGAACCGTTTTTGAGAAATTTAGATTTTCTCGTTTTTTGGCCATTGATAGGGGGTTAAACCCCTTAAAAATAAAAAAATTGAAAAAATGAAAAAAAAACGCCTGGAGATATTCCAGAACTACACCTACATACCAAATTTCATCAAAATAAGACCGTTGGTATGGTCTCCAGCTCTGTACACATCAAGAGACACACGGACAGACATCACAAAAAAAACACTTTTTAGGTTTCAGGGAGCACCAAAACAAATAATTACACTAAAAATGTTTTTGGGTTCAGGGAGCACCAACACAGATAATTCCACTAAACAATTTTTTGGGGTTGAGGGAGCACCAAAACAGATAATTCCACTAAAAATTCAAATTGGAAAATTTGGACGAAAACAATACTTTCTCCATATACTACGTATAAGGGGGAGAAAGTAATAAAAATTCAAATTCGAAAATTTGGACAAAAACGATACTTTCTCCATATACTACGTATAAGGGGGAGAAAGTAAAAACTGAAAGCAAAATTTCTTCGTAATTGTTTCTACCTACAACATTCAAAATTATTTTAAAAACAATTATAGCCTAAAACCAATTTTTTTTAACTCTAATAGTTTTAATAAATAAGATAAAATCTATTGGTCTGGCATGCATCACGAATTCAAATGTGGCTCTTAATCATTCCAAAATGGCGACTGATAAGATTTAGAATTAAAAAAAGGTATTTAACATTTTTAATTGATTTGAATGTATAAAATCCGATCTTGTATGTCCGCTAAGATTTATTATGACATCCTGTATATATATAATTTTAAATGACGCCCCAAAAACATTCTGGGGACCATGATCGGTGCTCATTGACAGCTCCCGACCTTAGGTCACTGCAACAGTACATCTTTCAGATGGAAAAGCGCAAATAACTTACCAGGTACGTGGGCCTACCTCGGCATAGACCACACTCGCACTGCAACACACAATATTTCCATATTAACCAATAAAGGAAGCGTGTCCCGCCCTGACCGTGCCAAATATAGAACCTTAATCTCGGCAATTTGTCGGGAGTCGGATGGGATAATGACAGACCGGTGTTGGTCTCGCTTCCACAGGCGAAATTTGCACATTACACCCAGAGCTATCATTAGATCATTGGTAGCCAAAACAAGATGTTGCGGGGAGGCAATCAAAGTACGAAGGTTACGGACTCGACAAACTCACGGAATCCATGAAATAGTACTGAATAATGAATATAATGTTACAGCTGAACGTCGTCAGTAAGACGTATTGTACAACGATGGTTTCGGTTATTCAGCCATTATCAAGTTATTGGACAAAATCCTCCGTTGTCATTGAACACTCAAGAAAAACATAATAAATTATTCACGAAAACACATTAAATAAAACCATGTCCGGTGGGCCCACTGTGGGGGGAGGATCAGGTCAGGACCGGGGTTTTGAATCTAAACCCTTTTAAAACGTTCACTGTTAAGATCACTCATGTGAGCTTGACACTGAACACTATGACAAGCGGCCGACGCACAGGCATTGCACGCTAACCCCCGTATGGGGGGGGGGGTTCAATACACAGGCTTCGCACGCAAAACCCCGTATTGGGAGAATTTTCAATACACAATGCATTAACCCCGTATGGGAGTGCTTTCATGACACAATGCATTGCGTGCTTCGCACGCCAACCTGTATTGGACTATTTTCAATACACAATGCATTGCGTGCTTCGCACGCCAACTCCCGGGAGTTTTGGAGTATTTTAAATACCCAATACATTGCGTGCTTCGCACGCCAATCCCCGTCTTGGGAGAATTTTCAATATACAACGCATTGCGTGTTATGTTAGAGTAAAGTATTTTAGTTGAACCTTCATAGTTTTCTTGTTTAATAGATCAGATCAAGCTCACAAAAGAGTAAGGCTGTGTATTGTACGTTGTAGTTTAATCAAGTAAAATAAATCTAAATATCAGTATATGCAATGCACAATGATGTAAAATACAGTATGTTGTTTTATCTTCTGTTGTGTTGTCTATTTTATAATTTAATTGGCACTTTTTAAACCTAGTATTAATTTTTACTACTAAATTTCGGTATTTCTGGGGGGGTTTTGACTCCCTAACCTCCCCTGGCTACAGCCTTGCACTGAACTATTGCTTATCTATGTGAAGTATGGAAACTGGTTTGTCATTAGGAAATGTAGGTCTATTATGTGTCTGTTATTACACAGGGTGAATTTTTTAAACGGGCCACCATTGGTATCTTGTAAATATAAATCTGACTGCAAACTTTCAATGGGGAACCTTTCCTTGTTTTTGGAAAAATTAAAATGTATGTAGTTAAAATATTGTAAATGGTATTTTCCAATATGACGGTCAACTTTCAAAAAACCAAAAGAGGAAGGAAGAATTTGCATTAAACAATATTTGAAAAGAACTGCCCCTTCTACGCTTACCACTTTAAGTTGAGTAGCTAAGCTGAAACAAGCTCGTTAACTGTAGGCGGGTTTGATTGTATATTAATGGCGGTGGCAGCGGTTATACTTGTTGAAATATCATCTGTCAAGTGTGAATTAAACCAAAGCCTTCTGTATATTTATAGTAATTAGAAACAGTTTCGACGCTCACCAGATATGCTTTGGTTATTTCTGTATCTGTGATGTAGGAGTGCGTGTAAACAGAATTCTAAATATATTTTGTGCACATTATTGTTTGTCTCTGTGACAATGAATGGTAACTTGAAGTGTGCACATTATTGCTTAAATCTGTGACAATAAAATGGTAACGTGAAGTGAGCACTTTATTGTTTGACTCTGTGCTAATGAATGGTAACGAGAAGTGTACACATTATTGTTTGACTATGTTGAATGGTAACGTGAAGTGTATACACATTATTGTTTACTCTGTAACAATGAATGGTAACGTGAAGTATACACATTATTGTTTACTCTGTAACAATTAATGGTAACGAGAAGTGTACACATTATTGTTTACTCTGTAACAATGAATGGTAACGTG
>JAGFPH010000199.1:352916-379735 GCA_018207615.1 Philaenus spumarius | reverse complement strand
AAACGCTCCTAAAGTGAAACGCTCCTAAAGTGAATCGCTCCTAAAGTGAAACGCTCCTAAAGTCAAACGCTCCTAAAGTGAAACGCTCCTAAAGTGAAACGCTATTAAAGTGAAACGCTCCTAAAGTTAAACGCTCCTAATGTGAAACGCTCCTAAAGTTAAACGCTCCTAAAGTGAAACGCTCTTAAAGTGAAACGCTCTTAAATTAAAACGCTCCTAAATTAAAACGCTCTATTCCATCTGTTGGAAAAAATGTTGGTCTTGCCGAGATTTGAAAAAGCCGAGTCCATCACCATATACTAGCGCTTTAGCCGGTTAGACCACAATCGCACTGCTAATTTAGTATATTTGAGTTGGGTATATAAGTGTAATAGATTGTCCTACATCATAGGCTTAATCTGGTAATGTTAATACAATGTATGGTTTAAATAGTAATACCTCTAAAAAGGACATTGTGCTTCCTCATTTCGTAAGTTGTGTTAAAAAATTAACATTGTGCTTCCTCATTTCGTAAGTACACAATTTAATTTACATTTCTTTAAATATGGTGAGACGTATCGGTCTGAAGATTATGCCCATTGCTTGGTCGTTGTTTTTCTAGGGTTATTTCGATCCTCGCCCTTCGTCAGTTCTACGGGCACAACTTGATTACAAAAAGTAATATTTGCCAGAGTGGGCTCTGGCCGGCAATTTATTCCAACGCTGTCAGTGCAGTGCAGTACATTTCCTAGACCAACCGACCATGACGCGTCTGGCTGCGTGTAACAAAGGTCAAAGAAAGCTGAGAATGTACAGGTGCGATGATCACGGCATGCGTCTCTTCGTCGTCTCTGCGAAAAGACCTTCTGTTCGGAACTTGTGATTCAATTGATTGCGCAATCGTTCGTAACGCTATCACGGTTAAGGCAAAAACAACTTGATTAACTGCACTGAAACATTGTGCGGAAATCAATCATACGTAATGGCATAACCAGAAGGTCGTTAATGGTGGGAGTCGGGTTTTTATAAGGATGAAGTCAGAGTGCTTGGCAAAGAATCAAAATTGTGCACAACACTAAGGATTTTATAAAATTAGTTGTTTTATCGTTTGTAATCGTAACAACTTTATTAAGGTCCGTTTATCTTTGGGACTAATTTTAATGAATTACTCCAAACTATCGTTCCTGTAAGTTATATTTAAACCAAATATAAAACCTTGTAACTTTAACTAGTGTTAAAAAACGAAGCAGCTTTCTTTCAAATTTTGTCTAAAAATATAACATTTATAGAATACCACGTTACAAGCCCTTTAAGTAGGGATTTTCTGTGCGAGCATAAAAGTTCCAACGCGAAAAAATTTCAAGCAAGCACGAAAAACCAACCGGGCGAACCTATTTATTATACTACAGTGAAAAAGTGACATAGTTTTAATCGTAACCTCTTTTTATTTCAAAAAATAACACACCTTTAATTATTACTTCTTACAATTTGAGCTCAATGCAAAACTATACTCTTACTTCAACTAACCTATAATAAATAAATGTGTTATTGTTGTAATCAGCTGTTTACATAAAACTGCATTGTTTTTTTTTTAAATTTGTAATCAGATGGTGCACAGTTACTTTACCGTGTAGTGCTATGATATGCCTATGCTATGCCTAGACTATGCATTGCTATGGCTAGAATATACCGAAACTATGCTATACCAAGACTATGATGTGCTATAGCTATGCTATGTATTCTGTAGTTATAATAAGCCAATGCTATGCTACGTATGCTATTCCATCCAAGACTATACTAGGTATGCTATAGCTATGCTTTGCCCAGACTATGCTACTCTATGGTTATGTATGCTGCAGCTGTGCCAAGACTATACAATGCTATGTATTTTATAGCTATGCTAAGCCAATATTATGCTATGCTATGCCATGCCAAAACTATGAAATGCTATGTTATGATAAGACTATACTGTCCTATAGCTGTGTTAAGTTTGCTGTAGCTATATATGATAAGACTATGATATTGTATGCTATTTATAGCTATGCTTTGAATGCTGCAGTTGTACCACTACTGCGATATGCTATGCATACATGCTGCAGCTATTCCAAGAGTATGCTATGCCATGACTATGATACGCTAACATGCTATGCTATGTTATGCTAACATGTACAATTTGGTCGTCTTTACTGTATGCCTTTTACACCAATGAAGACGTGAGTGAGAATTTTAGCGCAGACAAATCGTTAGCCAATAACTAGGTTCAAATTTATGCTTCCTATGTTGCAGGTTCCAGATTGGAACGACCTGCACCAACCAACAAAGAAGTGCTTTCGGTCGTAGACAACGTAAAGGTTATACTGGCCATCCAAGTGCAGTAATTACATTCACAAAAATAAACTTCATTGAAAATACACATTAACCGGACATCAGTGAGGTGTTTGCTTAAGCTATTCGTGGAGTTCTTACACGAGCCATGAATAACCTGTACATCCTTGACTGGAGTAGATACGGGTACAACAGCTATTTAGTTATACGCATTTAATCATTTACGATATACAAGTGTGTACAGATATCAGGTGTACTAATAGACATGTTTGTCTAGACTAATAACTACAATATTAGTACAAGTCTGGTCGTGACCCGGAGACTGGCCTTGGTAACTCCTTGACATTTTCTTCTTCATCTGTGACTCACCGCGGGGTAGTTCGTGACGTGAACCGGTGTGAAATGGATCAATGGAATTGTTGTATCGGTTAGACACGCAGGTACAGAAAGTGTGGTCGGCGTTTGGTTTCCTTAGCGCATTAATATAAGCGTACATTTATAAAACAACTGATTGTTCGTACTGCTACCGAGCAACCTGGTGTGGTTGATACAGTTCAGTAGTGTGCCTACCGAAACATCGACGCAATGCCGCACAATACACTACTACACAATAATGGATTTCTTCAAACTAATGTTATTTTCAACTAATGTTTTTAGAAACGACTAATGGCTTGTAGGGGCAATAGCCCCTATATATAGGCTATATTTCTAGGAGCAATAACTCTTCGTGATGGCCTACCTTTGCGAGGTGGTCTTCCAGCGTTATTCATTACAGTAAAAAAGTACAGCTGAAATAATTTTATAATGTGTTTAATCATATAGCCTAAACTTTGATTTTAAGGGTCGGCCATGTTGGCTGACACTCCATAAGACCAATGTTAAATTAAAATCCAAATTTTTCCTTTGTTTTTGATCGGATGATTATGAACGATATGTCATTTTAAAACTATGGACAGTATGCATGCAAATGGCTTTTTGAAAACATTTTGTTTAATATTTATTAACCATTTAAAACGTTGATTTTTAATATATTTTTATGTTGTCACTATTAATTATAGCGAAAAACTACCAAGCCATTCGCATGAAGAATTTCGTCCCCAAGAGTTTGGTATTTTTTTTAAAACGCTATTTGAAAAATTGCGGGTTTTAAATGGATTTAGGATGAGCAATGTCCGCGTAACCTACCGCCGCTACGCTGGAGTCGCAGGTTGCTTTCTGTTTTACTAGAGCCGACCCTTAATTCTCACTTTGAAACAAAAACACAGCTACAATAACAAAACACATCACAAAACTGCACATTCAGGTGTTGTTACGATAGCTGAATTTTCCAATTTATATACAATCACCTGTTTTTAACACTAAAATCACCTGATTTACACCTATATATTCCCATGCTATTTAAATGAGATTTATTATATACAATCACCTGTTTTTAACACTAAAATCACCTGATTTGCACCTACATATTCCCAGGCTATTTAAATGGTAGTTATTTTATTCCGTAACAAATTTTCGTGAAGCAACTAACAAAAATTAATATTTTCCCCAAAACTTCATGCCCAGACCTTTAAAATGAGACCTCTCTCAGCTTTCTACGACCTACCGTTCGCTGACAATTTCATTTGCAAATTTGGGCTTACGGAATCTATACTAATATTATAAAGAGGTAAAGTTTGTTTGTTTGTGTGTTTGTTTGTTTTTATGTAGGGGGTAATCTCTGGAACAACTGAACCGATTGAAAAAATAGTTTTACTAATAAAAAGCTACACTATCCCTGAATAACATAGGCTATAATTCATTTGGATAAAAACCTTTTTTTATTTCAATATTTGTAAATTTAGTCGGAAGAAATTATTTGGTTAGGACTAGATAAACCAACACATGTATTTACATTTATTACCATAGCAACCAATTGAATAAAATAACAGATAATATAGCTGTTAGCTCAAATATTTCCATTAACAGTTGATTTCAAAATTGGAAGCAATTATTTTTGTATTTTTAGCTTTTAGGTTAGGGTTTTAAAGTGTAGACCTGAGCCTTGCTGGTTCTTTTAACCATTATTATAACTGCTGTTATAAAATATAAGAAATAATTTAATTTAAACATTTAACATTATTTACAATCTTAGTTTTGAAGTTATTATTAATCCTACACCTTTATCTTCTATATATATAAAATTCAATGTATGTACGTTTGTATGTTTGTCCTTTATGCGTTACCAAACCGTCCATCCGATTGCTTTGAAATTTTGCATAGTAACACAGGTTAACCCTGGGAAGGTTTTAGGCCATTTATCGAAGTCCTAGGACATTAGGGCTACGCCCCAGTGGCCCTCAAAGATTCAATGTTAATCTTATGGAAGGTCAATCTTAAGGAAGAAGAAGAAAGATTTCTTTTGATTTTATCAGGGGCACAAAAAACAGCTGTTCGTATGAAAAGCTTAAAACAGCTGATTTTAATCAACAGCTGATTTTTATCAACAGCTGATTTGGATCAAAAAATGAATATAATTTTAGGTTAGGTAAATCAAGCAATGAGCAGAATCCCATTATAATTTACATTGGCCCTCAGGGATACGAATTACAGGCTTTCAAAGTTTCAAATTAAGCAATAGCAAAGCATTGCCGGGTCCACTAGTTATAAATAAAACATAACATATATTTTTAGAAGGTTCCATTGGGGGTTGGCGTGCGGAGCACGCAGAGGTCTCCCCTAGTTAGATATATAGATATTAGCTTATGTTGAGCATGCGTACAATGTCGGTACAGCTCATTCGTGTAACGTCTCCTGGCGATACGGGCATATGTAGGTGTTGCGTACTACCGCATATTGATGATTATTAGCGAATATCCATAGGAAAGATGAGCTTTTGAAGTGGCCCTTGTGGTGAGACCTAAGGTCGGGAGTAGTAAATGAGCATCGATCATGGTCCCCAGAACATGTTTTGGTGTGTCATATAAAATTGTATATACGTATATGTGTTCGCACTCTAGCGGCCGTATTTTAAGTCCGATTTGGTCTAAATTTGGTACACACGTTGGTTGTCTAAGTCGCTCGGACGAATTCGTTAGCAAAAAAAATCCAACATTTAGAAGTACGTAGTTCGACCGAAAGTAATAATTTTTTACTTTCTCCCCCCTATACGTAGTATATATGGAAAAAGTATCGTTTTCGTCCAAGTTTTCGAATTTGAATTTTTAGTGGAATTCAAACAATTTTTTGCTCCCTGAGCCCCAAACAATTGTTTAGCGGAATTACCTGTGTTGGTGCTCCCTGAAACCAAAAATATTTTTAGTGGAATTATTTGTTTTGGTGCTCCCTGAAAGCGAAACAGTGTTTTTTTGGTGATGTCTGTCCGTGTGTCAGGATGTGGACAAAGCTGAAGACCACACCAACGGTCCGATTTTGATGAAATTTGGTATGTAGGCGTAGTTCTGGAATATCTCCAGGAATTGTTTTCATTTTTTTAAATTTTAGATTTTTAAGGGGTTTTACCCCCCCCCCCCAAAAAAAGGCCAAAAAACGAGAAAAATCAAAATTTCTCAAAAACGGCTCTAAAGATGTTGATAAAATTTGACTTATTTGTAGCCCTTAATGTACCCTATCATATGCAAGAAACCGCATCTTTTTAAAAATTCTCCTTTAGGTAACAGTAATAATAATAACTTATTTTTGGGGGTTTCTGGCCAAAAAGGGGGTTGTTTTTCAAAAAATTTCAAAACCTTTTTTCGCGCATCTATACAGGCCTAATTGACGTGTTTAATTTGTTCGAAATCGATCGAATAGTTTTCTCTCTAGATAAAAATAATAATATTTATTAGGTACTTTCCTACTTTAATATCACCTCTCCTACCCTCTTACAATTATGAAGTCACAGTGAATCTGTTTAATAATTTAAATACGTTTGTGAGAAAGTATGTGCCAGTTCCTGGTACCATTTGTTTAGGTATTCTGTAAAACTTTTGGAAACTTGGGGTTTCATTTTAAAAAATGTAGGATATTATCCCGCACGTTTTGTATTTTTACACGACCTTATAGCTCGCTTGGTTCCTCCAAATTCGATCAAAACTTAAAATACCATAAAATTTCCCGGTTTAAACCCAAGTGGGGGCCGACGGATCCTCAGAAAAAAATCCGAGTGCGGCGGCCGAATTTGTACGATGCGAGCGAAGCGAAGTAGTCCATAACTTGAGGTCGCAAAGCGAGTTTTTCCGCTACGAGTGGGACGAAGGAGCGCGTGAGTCGAAGCTGGAGGCAAATAATTTCTACTCTACTAATATATTTCCTACACACAGCCAGCTAGCTATTCAGCGCCTTCATGAGTAGATAAAACTTAATTTAGGAAATTCGCTCAACTCACGTCAGCGGCTCAGTTGCCTGGTCGAATTATTCAAATTTAATTTAATCATTGAATCGACTCACTTAAAAGAACCGAACAATGAATCGATTCATTTGATTAACTCACGACATCACTCATTCGTTCAGTTTTCCGACTTTTCTCGTCTTTGCCTTTCCTTGCTAGAACGTGTTACAGCAAAGTAGACATTTTCTTCATCACTAATCATTATACTATGCCTAAGGAATGCTTTTGTTTGCAGGCTGTTAGACTTGAATTTGATTAACTTGCAGATTTTCAGCTGATGTTGCATAATGCATATATCATATCAGTAGGCCTACCGAGATAATGCTAATGGCACATGACGTTAAAGCTTTTCTTCACCCTGGGGAAAACTCCGAGTGTACAGCGCGATTTTAATAAAATAGGTCCGAGTACAGACGGTGACCTTGTGGTGACGCGGTACAAATCATTCAATTCGCGGTATTGAATTTATGAGTAAAAGCTGTGGGGACGGACCTAATTGGACTGAAATCATAGTCCAAGCGTCTGCTAATCTCCCACTCAAAACTCCCTTACTCTGAGCACAATCCAATACACGAGTCCACGAGAAGACTTTTGTAAGTTGGTTAGTAGCGCCCCAAACCGACTTGAATCGTAATTCATAATTTGTGTTTCGGATTCTATTTATAAATTATCAGGAAAATAACTATAAATTATTACGGTTTTATATTTTTTGTACGTATGACCTTAAAATATGTAAATTATTTTTTGAAAACCCTTCATAAAAAACATTAAACATTTGTATTGTTTACCTTATTAAACCTTTAACCAAAAGGAGTCGATTGGGAAAACCCCGTTTGAACTTTCTATACACATAATCATATTATGTTCTCTTCATACGTAATAAAGGTGTAGGATTAATAATACCCCCAAAGCTAAGATGGTAAATAATGTTAAATGTTCAAATCAAATTACTGCATTTCGTATAGTTTATAACAGCAGTTATAATAAAGGTTAAAAGAACCAGCAAGGCTCGAGGTATAAACTTTAATGAAAACCTAACCTAAAAGTTAGAAATACAAATAATTGGTTCAAAGTTTGAAATCAGCTGTTAAGGGTCTGCTCCAGTAAACGAGAAAGCAACCGGAAACGCAACCACTTCTCACTGTATCCCTATCTAAACAGTGCAATTTCTTGCAGCTGAACGCTTTGACATTGCCTCATTTCAAACCATTTTATAAGTCTATCTTTCGTAATTGAGTGTTGAAAAAACAACTGAATATTCTTTATAAAATTTGGATCCGGCTTGCAAATTATTTTCCATTATTAAATTTTTATTGTGTTAGGAAAAAAATTCAAACTTTGTACTTTACAAAATGTCAATTACATAACAAATCAAAAGCTTTTAAAAAAAATTAAATTGCAAGACGGATGCGTATTATGACTGTGCTTAAAATGAGACCTTGCAAACAATTTTGTGATAAAAAGTAAACGAAATAAATGGTTTGAAATTTAACATTGCTCTTATGGGATAAAAATCCAAGATGGCCGCCACTACAGCAGACCCTTAATGGAAATATTTTAGCAAACAGATGTTTTATCTATTATTTTATTCAATTGGTTGCTATGGTAATAAATGTAAATACATATGTTGGTTCATCAGTCTAGGCCTAACCTAAGAATTTTTTCCGACTAAATTTACAAATATTTAAACAAAAAATGTTTTTGTCAAAATGAATTATAGCCTATGTTACTCAAGGATAGTGTAGCTTTTTATTAGTGAAGTTATTTTCTCAATCGGTTCAGTATTTCCAGAGATTACCCCCTACATACAAACAAACAAATTATACCTCTTTATAATATTAGTATGGATGGGACAAAATCACATAGTACTTTTTGTGTTGAAAAATGGCGTCCGAAACACGTTAGTATTCGCTGTTTTACGTTTCACATTTGCTTCTAACATACTCCCATAACGAGGACTTTCAGGTGCATTTGGCCCTTCTTGTGGGGGCCATGCAGAACTAACTGCTAGCCGGTAATAGGTGGCTGTAACCTATTACCAACGTGACCCGATCCCGAACAAAGTAACGCGTTACCGCAAATTAGCGGTATCACTAATCACTGTTAAGGAATGCTTTTGTTTGAAGATTGTTAGACTTGGATTTAATTAGCTTGCAGATTTTCAGCTGAAATTGCATAAACCTTGCATTTTATATACAAGCCTTCTTTATCAGTAGGCCTACCGAGATAATGGTAATGACGCCCACTGCATAAGGAATTTCTGATAAGCGTTTTGAACTGAATGTACGTAATTGTATGGTTAATTTATTCCACAACCTTGTTTGTGTTCTTTAGGCAACCAAGACTGTAGTGAAGGGGAAAACGATCCTTCTCACTGAATTAAACTTTTAAACAAACTGACTTAAAAGAACCGAATAATGAATCGATTAATTTCGTTCATTCGATTCATTCCCACAACTCACTCGTTCAGCCGGTTTGGCACCTTTCTCTAGCTCTTACCTTGTGATTATGTCTATTTATAGATTACGACTGTAAAGTTAGTTACTGCTGCTACGGATTGTAGAAAATTGTTAAATATACAAGAGGTTCTAACTGCGAATAATCAAAGTAGACATTTAAAAGGAATTTAATTTTAATTTTTGTATCTATCAACTCCTATAAAAGCGAGTGTACGTCTGTACAATATAATATATCAGCTGATTTCACCCATCACCTGCAATACTTAAACAAAACCAAGCCTAGATTATACTTTGGGGTTATGTTTACAATCAATAATTAATTATAATATATCAATAATTAATTATTGATTAATATATAATTATAATATTATTAATCAATAATATAAGTATTGTGAAGTTGATTTTTATAAATATGAGATAAGTATTTTTTTTTATATAATGCAAACTATAAAACGTTACAAAATACAAAAAAAAAAGGAAGCATGTAACACACATCCATATTATATTAGTATATTATAATGTTATTATTATTAAAACTATACGATCGATTTCGAACAAATTTGCACCAAACATGTCAATTAGGCCTGTATAGATGCACGAAAAAAAGGTTTTGAAAAACAACCCCTTTTTTGGCTAAAATACCCCAAAAATCAGTTGTTATTATTATTATTATTATTACCTAAACGAGAACTTTTAGAAAGATACCAAATTTTATCAAAATCGTTAGAGCAGAAATTTTTCTCGATTTTTGGAAATTTTTGGGGGGTAAAATCCCGTAAAAATAAAACAAAATTTAAAAACCTGGAGATATTCCGGAACTACACCTACATAACAAATTTCATCAAAATCGGACCGTTGGTATGGTCTCCAGCTCTGTACACATCCTAACAGACACACGGACAGACATCACCAAAAAAACACTTTCTTGGGTTCAGGGAGCACCAAAACAAATAATTCCACTAAAAATATTTTTGGGTTCAGGGAGCACCAACACAGATAATTCCACTAAGCAATTTTTGGGGGTTCAGGGAGCACAAAAACAGATAATTCCACTAAAAATTGAAATCCGAAAATTTGGACGAAAACAATACTTTCTCCATATACTACGTATAAGGGGGAGAAAGTAAAAAGAACGTGTGCGCGAAATATCTCACCTGGGTGAGTTAATTCCAAGGAAAACGTTATTTTCCCTATACTATAAGGTTAAAGGCGAACATTCAACAAGTATGAAGACGGTAGAAGTTACTCTTAATGTATCAGTTCCCACAATACAACACCCTGGGGGATCGTAAGAACCACATCTGCCAGGAATTGACTACTAAAGTAATGAAGTATCATCCCTATCTCTTTCAAACATTAACTAAATTAAATGTCGACTTTTGGAACGTTGGCGGCGAGTGATTTGTGAATACATCTCGCAGAGTATAAGAAGTCGCTGAAGGCGGTACAGTTCTACTACCAGTAGCGACGTCGTAGGTGCGCGCCCGGTTAATGATTAACAATTCAACTGCGCTTACGCTACTCCCCCTTCTCAATTAGTCTAAATGTCGTATATTAAAAAAAAACTGGATCCTTCCTAAACAACGAGGCTGGTCCACCAGTTTGTAAATCGAGCATTATCACGGAAGTTGCCGTCTCGTAAAAATTACGAACAATGTTCTTATGCCCAACATTACTCTGCAAGTAGGTCAATATAATCATTGTATTTGGATAACCTAATAGAACTCCGATCCAATGCAATATTTCATTCCACTGAAAATTCGACGATAGTGGCGCTATCTATTGGGGAAACGACGGATGCTGTGTGAAACACCAATGCTACCAATAATTTCTCCTTAGCGCTACCTCGCGGCGCGATCATGCACTATTTTCCCGACAACCTTTTTTTCGGCACACAGCCCCCGTATGCATGCATGATCTATTTTATTATTCATGATCTGTGATATAATGTACCGAGTTCAGATTTCGTACCCGTTTTACAGATGTTCTAAAAACCAAAGACCTTATTTCGTGTACTTTAACCATATGTGCGCCTTGTAGCTTACTACACTCGATTTCACGTTCACGTGCGGTCAGGAGCGCCCATAGGCCATGTTATCCAAACGGCAGTCTCAGCGATACTAACCGTCCAAGAAATATCAACTCCCACGTAACGCTCGGAGAGATGACGCAACCCGCATAACTGTAATCATGATGTTCTCAGTAATGGTAGTAGCATGACTTATCTCACGTAAGAAATGCTCTGCACGGTGAACGTGGAATTGAGTGTAAAATGGGGAAGAGCGAAGTAATTTATATCTATATATACAGGGTGTTACTCAAATAAGACGCCAAACTTCTGGAGTAGGTTCCTTGTATAAAAATGTGCCTATAAACATATGCCTTCAAACTTTTCGTTTTCAAGATATCCGCCATTTTGTTTGTTTACAAAATAATTCATATCTAGAGAAATGTTTGACATTTCTCGAAAAATGTTTGACAGGAAAAATAAGCAATTATATCCAAAATGGCGGCTGTTTGAACATTTCAAACCTAAATTAGTCAAAAACCGTACGTTTTAACAAAAAAAATATTAAGACACCTTTATTGTAGCCCTTTTGATTCCCTGTCAGATGGATGGTATAACTGACAATACAATCGAATGAAGGATAATAGCTAAGTAAGATAATGACAGCAAATACAATGTATATACAATACTAGCTGACCCGTACGGTGTTGCCCGTGGTAGTTAGTATTTTCTGTCTTTTTAACGTAATTGTATTCTTCTTAAGTGTTCAGTCAGTGAATGGTATTTGGCTTTTACACATATAGATCTTAAATAATAAAAGCACTATTGTCATAATAATAAAAGTTCTGAAATTATGATTTTAGTAACTTTTATCCCCCCAAACCCCTCCTAAAATTTCGAAATTTTTCATACCCTTTCTTAGGGAGCACCTATGGCCCTAGAGGAAGCTACATACCAAATTTCATTCCAATCCGTTCGGTAGTTTTGAAAAAATCGTGATTTAATAACTTTGATCCCCCCAGACCCCCCTAAAATTTCGAATTTTTTGAAACCCTTTCTTAGCGAGCGCCTACTGCCCTAGAGGAAGCTACATACGAAATTTCATTCCAATCTGTTCGGTAATTTTGGAGAAATCGTGATTTAGTACTTTTGATCCCCAAACCCCCCTACAAATTTCCCATTTTTTAAAACCTTTTTTTACTGAACACATATGGCCCTAGAGGAAGCTATATACCAAATTTCATTCCAATCCGTTCGGTAGTTTTGAAAAAATCGTGATTTAATAACTTTGATCCCCCAAACCCCCCTAAAATTTTGAATTTTTCAAACCCTTTCTTAGTAAGCACCTATGGTCCTAGAGGAAGCTACATACCAAATTTCATTGCAATCCGTTCGGTAGTTTTGAAGAAATCGTTTTTTAATAACTTTGATCCACCAAAACCCCCCTAAAATTTCGAATTTTTTCAAACCCTTTCTTAGCGAGCACCTATGGCCCTAGGGGAAGCTACATACCAAATTTAATTTCAATCCGTTCGGTAGTTTTTGAGAAATCCTGATGAGTGAGTCAGTGAGTCAGTGGTATTTCCCTTTTTTTTATATAGATTGTTGTGTTTACAGTGGTATAGGATATTTATAAAAAGTTTTGTCAACTTACGTTCAGTAACAAAAATAATGAGGGATGTTAAAGGGACTTTATGAACACTCTGTATGTAGATTGTTTCTTTCTCATAAGGCCAGTTCAAGTTTAAATTTTATCCACCCGAAACAAAGTTTTACTAAATGCCACGTACATAACGCGTTTTAAATTTAAACTAAATCAAATCTTATCCTCTTTTCTACTTAAATGTGTGTTTTCTGTTAGTTTGTACGAACATAAATACTGTATTACTATTAAAACAGCTGTTCCGATATTAACAAAACTCTTCTCCAAAAACGTCGTCACACATTCACAGACTGTCTATTCATGTGTTAAGCTGACATCAGCGCGCCTAGCGGAAATATTACTCCCTCGGTTAATTGATTCGCTGAATGCAACTTTACATCTTCCGGTCTTTGATAAGGTGTCAGGCAATTAATTGCCCATCGTACCGGTACAACTATGAACGGTTGCTATAACTGCTTCTGCCAATCTGTTGCCGTTAGATCGTATTGAGTGCTGTATATAGATTTTACAATTCGAAACGAAACTTTTAGAGTGATCAGATTCTCCGACTTCAACCGGCAGTTGAAAGGAAAGACTGATTGATAATCCGTGTCTACTCTCTCTGTCAAATGCGTTATACACACTCTACACGCTTACTGTACGTATACTTAGCAGTTTATTTGCGAATTTACATTGGAAAAATGAGCTATTGCAGTGGCCCTTATGGTAAGAATCAAGGTCGGGAGTAGTAACTGAGCACCGATCATGGTCGACAGAACACGTTTTGGTGTGTCGTTAAAAATCGTATATATGTGTTCGCACTCTAGCGGCCGCATTTTATGTCCGATTTGGTTCAAATTTGGTACACACGTTGGTTGTCTACGTCGCTAGGACGAGTTCGTTAGCCAAAAAAATCCAACAATCGGAAGCACGTTTTTTGAATGGAAGTAACTACGTTTTTAGATTTACCTACGAGAATGAATTTTGTTTTGAGTTTTTTCTACAAATATAAATGTAGGATGTTATTCTGCACATTTTGTTTTTTTACGCAATCTTATAGCTCGCTTGGTTCCCTCAAAATCGATCAAAACGTAAAATACCATAGAAGTACCCATTCAAAGCCATGTGGTGGATTCTACCATGGGTTTGGCGTGCGAAGCACGCAATGCTTTGTGTGCTGCAGATACTCCCAATACGGGGGGTGGCGTGCGAAGCACACAATGTTTTGTGTGTTGAAAATACTCCTAATATTCGGAATGGCGTGCGAAGGACGCAATGCACTGTGTATTGAAGATACTCCCAATATGCGGAATGGCGTGCGAAGCACGCAGTGCTTTGCGTATGGAAGTTACTCCCAATATGCGGAATGGCGTGGGAACCATTTTGCAGCTATTCAGCACCGTCGTGAATAGACCTATTTCCCAAATTGTTGGTTGAAACCCTAAAACATAGGCCTATAAACTTAATTTTGGAAATTTGCTCAACTCACGTCAGCGGTTCAGCTGCGTGGTCGAATTATTTCAAGTTGCACCCATTATATTATCATCCGTCGGAAGTCTGTGTATATTACGTCTTCACAACCAAGATCGTCATTTGTAGCAACTCGGTGCAAAAAAACGTAGTCCCACAAGAGCCCATGTTAGGACTCATGTCACACGATGTCTAAATAAATAGTAATGAAATTAAAGCAGATGTGATTGGTTTTTTGAACAGCTGATTGCATTGTTGATTGTTGCCAGGCCACATTGCGTATTATTACTTTCTTGTTTGAGGTTTGTTAACGCTGTAATGGTTTTTACCACTTGTTGTACTTAATTTTCTACTGCGTCTTCACTTTATCATACCGGAGAAGAAAAATCTATTTCATCAAGAAATGTCAAAATGAGGTGGCTAGATCGAAGCACTGACGTCTCTACGTAGGTTAGCATTACATGTCACACTGGATGTACAAAAATTTACTACGAAAACAAAGTTATTAAACGGGCCAACACTTTTTCCAAGTTTCGCATAAAGTACGTACAAAATAAGAGGCAGAAAACAAATAATTACACAATTTCTAGTTCTGGCGGCAATACAGTGTATTTGTGCCAAAATATTAAGCAGGTGTGTTTGACTCATTTTCAAATTTAAATACTCGTTATGAGCGCTGGTGTTTTAATTAAAATACACGAATGACTCATATAACTCTTTAGCCACTACAATCATTACTGATATAATATGTAAAGAGGTCAAGTACGTCTGTCCTAAAGATGTAGCTGGCCCAATCCAATTCCAACTAAGATATGCACTCCAAGTACAAGTGTGATTTATCTAAGCTCTACTATTACAATAAACGGTACCAGGAACTGGCACATACTTTCTCACAAACATATTTAAATTACTAAACAGATTCACTGTGACCTCATAATTCTAGGAGGGGTAGGAGAGGTGATATTAAAGTAGGAGATTAACTAAATATTACTATTATTAGCTAGAGAGAAAACTATTCGATCGATTTCAAACAAATTTGCACAAAACAGGTCTATTAGACCTGTATATATGCACGAAAAAAGGTTTTGACAATTTTTAAAAACAACCCCCTTTTTGGCCAAAACCCCCAAAAATCAGTTATTATTATTATTATTAGCTAAACAAGAATTTTTTGAAAGATACGGTGTTGTGCATATGGTAGGGTACATTAAGGGCTACAAATAAGCCAAATTTGATTAAAATCGTTAGAGCCGTTTTTTTATAAAAAAAAATAATAACTGATTTTTTGGGGTTTTTTGGCCAAAAAGGGGGTTGTTTTCAAAAAATTTCAAAATCTTTTTTCGTACATCTATATAGGCCTACTGTATGGATGCACGAAAAAAAGTTTGGAAATTTTTTTAAAAACAACCCCCTTTTTGGCCAAAAACCCCCCAAAAATCTGTTATTATTATTATTATTAGGTAAACAAGAATTTTTAGAAAGATACAGTTTTGTGCATATGGTATGGTACATTAAGGGCTACAAACAAGCCAAATTTGATCAAAATCGTTAGAGCCGTTTTTTATAAAAAAATAATAACTGATTTTTTTGTTGGTTTTACGGCCAAAAAGGGGATGTTTTTCAAAAATGTTCAAAACCGTTTTTCGTGCATCTATACAGGCCTACTTGACATGTCTGCTGCAAATTTGTTTGAAATCGATCGAATAGTTTTTGCTCTAGCTTTGTATACATAGACATATATACAGACATACATACATTTTGTAAAAACCACTTTTTTGGACTCTGGGGGTCCCAAAACGGATATTTCCACAAAAATCTCAACATTGATTTTTTTTGCGATCACTATACTTTCTCTATACTATAGTATAGTGAGAAAGTAAAAGAGGATAAGATTTGATTTAAATTTAGAACGCGTTATGTACGTGGCATTTAGTACAACTTTGTTTCGTATTATCATTATTTTTATTAGGTATCGAAAACTAGTCCGTCGATTTCGAGCAACTTTGCACCAAACATGTCAATTAGTCCTGTAGGGAAGAGCTCAACCAGTCCACAAATCAATCAGCCCAAACACGGCGAGGGATCAACCAGCCCAAATAAATAAATAAAATTAAAAAATTCGCTAAACTTACGTCAGCGGATCAGCTGCGCGATCGAATTATTTATGTAGACTAGTGGACCCGGCAATGCTTCGCTATTGCTATTGCTTGATTTACCTAACCTAAAATTATATTCAGTTTTTGATCCAAATCAGTTGTTGATCAAAATCAGCTGTTGATCAAAATCAGCTGTTTTAAGCTTTTCATACGAACAGCTGTTTTTTGTGCCCCTGATAAAATCAAAAGAAATCTTTCTTCTTCTTCCTTAAGATTGACCTTCCATAAGATTAACATTGAAACTTTGAGGGCTACTGGGGCGTATCCCTGAGGACCGATGTAAATTATAATGGGATTCAGCTCATCTACAGGACACTACCTTTCTAACGGTATGCGCGAATCTCTCCTACGATGCACACAAGCTGAGAAAAAAGGACGACAAGTTTTGTGCTTGCCTATTAATATATAGATTACCGTTTTTTTAATATTTTTTATAAATGTGACGTTATTCCCCTGCGGCTCTGTGGCTATCTTCATAGCAGTAGTGAAATGATCCAATAAAGGACGGCGCACCGCCAGTACTGCACTTGTCCCGAGTCCCCATGACCTTCACACAATGCATCAAATAACACAAGGATAACACACCTCTCCTAACCAAAGTCCGCACAGCTGATTTGCTGACGTCATCCGGCCTTGCGTTAATATTTAGCTCATCAACAAACTGCTAGCAACGCACTTCATACACAAGTAGGAC
The DNA here is from genome assembly GCA_018207615.1 of Philaenus spumarius. Taxonomy (NCBI): domain Eukaryota; kingdom Metazoa; phylum Arthropoda; class Insecta; order Hemiptera; family Aphrophoridae; genus Philaenus; species Philaenus spumarius. The sequence continues at coordinate 362,636 of JAGFPH010000199.1, read as the reverse complement.
ACAGATAAAAACAAATAACAGTATTTATACGAGCTCAATTAATAATGTCCGTCATCCCTAACACTAATTACTTCCCAAGATAAACCGTGACTCAGGTAAAATGCGTAAGATTAACATAAATTATCAAGATAAAAGAGGCTAAAAGATAGCCACTCATCAACACTTTTTACTTTCTCACTATACTATAATAGTATAGAGAAAGTATAGTGATCGCAAAAAGAATCGATGTTGATATTTTTGTGGAAATATCCGTTTTGGGACCACCTGAGTCAAAAAAAGCGGTTTTTACAAAATGTCTGTCTGTATATGTATGTATGTAAGTCTGCATGTATACAAAGCTAGAGCGAAAACTATTCGATCGATTTCAAACAAATTTGCACCAGACATGTCAAGTGTAGGCCTATAGATGCACGAAAAACGGTTTTGAAATTTTTTCGAAAACAACCCCCTTTTTGGCATAAAAACCTTGAAAAAATCAGTTATTTTTTTATAAAAAAACGGCTCTAACGATTTTGATAAAATTTGGCTTATTTGTAGCCTTAAATGTACCCTACCATATGCAAAAAACAGCATCTTTCTAAAAATTCTCCTTTAGCTAATAATAATAATAATCATAACCGATTGTTAGGGTTTTTTGGCCATAAAGGGGGTTTTTTCAAATTTTTTCAAAGCCTCTTTTCGTTCATCTAAAGGCCTAATTGACGTGTTTGGTGCAAATTTGTTCGAAATCGATCAAATAGTTTTCTCTCTAGATAATAATAATAATAATATTTATTAATTAATCTCCTACTTTAATAAATCACCTCTCCTACAATTAATTATGAAGTCACAGTAAATCTGTTTAATAATTTAAAATATGTTTGTGAGAAAGTATGTGCCAGTTTCTGGTACCGTTTATTTCAAATTATAACTGAATACTGTTTGTTACAAATTTGTTATTTTCCACAAGATTAACATTAGGATAATTAGCGACAAGCACATATGCTTGATTGATGAATAATCAGCTGATTTCATTTATTAACCGAACAGCTGTTCGCCGCATTCTAAATATTAGCACAAATAGCCAGTAAAATAATAATTTTAAAGTTATTTAAAACTGTTTCGGTGTATTTTATTGATATCGCTCATTTCATTACTTCAAATAATTCGATCTCACAGCTGAACCGTTGAAGGAGTTGAGCGAATTTCCTAAATTAAGTTTATAGGCCTATGTTTTAAGGGTTTCAACCAACACTTTTAAGAAGCCTCCTCTCCTTTACTTTCGATATTGCTATGTAAATATGCTCGTGTTACTTTTATAATATTATTTTATTGATTTATTAGTTATTGTACAGTAACATTGCAAAATGAATTTGTAATTATTTTTTATTTTACTCTTAGTATACGTTCTCTGTTATATTTATTCTGATTTTTTAGTTTCTTTATTTTTTGCATACGTTTGAAATCACTTCTAGAATTATTGTAGCTAGGTAAGTTATTGTGATCATGCTAATTCAAATAAAATGTCAATAACAATTTTTAAGTAGTCAAATTTATGATTTTGTAACCTACTGACCATAAAACCGCTTAGAGTTGTCACAATTGTACCGTGTTTGGGCTTAATTTGCGAGGAATAATATTGAGAGTTCAGTAATTAGAGTAAAAATTAAGTAAAGTTAACGGTTAGAAAAATGTGATTATGTAGCACAAGGGCTTAAGGTGAGTCACCCTTGAAAAAATCGATTTTGAGATTTTTACAGATTTGGATAGCTTGTTTTATCACGTTCAATTTGATATATAACACTATATACTTTCCTTTAAAATTCGAGTGTCAAACAATATATTTACACAACTATGCACATATATTTTGTATCAAGCAGCAAAATCCCCAACACAATCTCTGCCCTAAGGATGAGACCACATGGTGCAAATACCATAAATCTATTATAGATGGAAATTCCTATGATCACAAGGAGCATACCTTGTGTTTTGATGTTAGAAATTAAACCTATTTTCAGAGACTTGGCAAATCCTTTACTTTTAGCTAAGTGCACGCATGGCGGTACCAAAAATGTAAGCGAGTCGCTGAACAATATAATTTGGTGTGGGTTCCCCAAAAAGTGTTTGTTAGGCTAGAGACTCTAAAATTAGGAATTTATGATGCAGTTTCTGGGTACAACAAAGGAAATGTAGCAAAGTGTTTAGTATTTAAGGTCTTAGGCCTAAAAACAGGCAAAAACTGTGTGGTGGCAATGCAGTTCAGTGATGGTGTTCGAGTGAAAAAATCTGAAAAAGCCCTTGAAGAAATTGCTAAAAAGTGTAGGCAGGCCAACAGCTTGAAAAGAAAGGTGTTAGAGGAAGAATTTGAAGCAGATGAAGATGTGGACAATCCTTCATATGCTCCTTTACAATACTAAAATATAAGTTGCAAGTAAAACTTTTGTCAATTACTATTCTCCGAAAGTTGCATTTTTGAACACTTTTTAGGTACATTTTTCTCAGGAAGTATTAGAGATGAGCTGAAATTTTGTACACTTATTTATAGGTTTATACTAAGCATTAAGATAAAAGTTTATTTAAAAACAAAAATTTATTGTCAGTTTTAAAGCTTTTTTTTCAAAAATTAATCTTAAGATTTGAGGAAACATTAGTTTTTTTTGGTAAAAAATTATTAAAAATCAACTTAGAACATAAAAAACTAGTGTAAATGTGTATGAAGGACCACTGTATTTGTGTACCAAATTTCAGCATTACATCTCTGCAGGTTATTTATTAAAGTGTACCTAAGTTAACATTGTTCTTATATGGTTGGGCGACTCCCCTTAAGGAGAACCATTAAGCAGGGAGGCCGTGTGAGTGTGTCTGCGCGTGTGGGAGCGAGGGTCGATTTTATGACTTAGAGCGCACTTCTGTTCGGACAAAGAATAGTACGAAAACTGTCAAAAAAAATTTACTTCCTGTCAAAAAACGTATTTCCGGTTGTTGGATTTTTGGCTAACGAATTCGTCCGAGCGACTTAGAAATCCAACGTGTATAGTACCAAATATGACGTAAAATGCGGCCATTAGAGTGCGAACATATATATACGTATAACAATTTTAATGACATCCCATAACGTGTTCTGTAGACCATGACCGGAGCTCATTGACCACTACCGACCTCAGGTCTCACCATAAGCGTCACTGCGATAGCTCATGTTTCGCTACTAGTCAACCTACAAAAGTCGTCTTGTGCACTCACTCTACCGATTCTTTCTCTTTTTATTACACGGTGCTCAGAGTAGGGGAACGATAGATAGGAGATTAGCAGACGCTGATTAGGTTTTCAGTCCAGTATTGTCCACTACGAGGTCAGTGACTGTACTCGGGCCAATTTTATTAAAATCACACTGTACACTCCGAGTTTTCCTCATGGCTCTTCTTTACCTTGAAGAAAACTCCCGAGTGTACAGTATGATTTCAATGCAAAAGGCCTGACTCAAGCCGCAAAATCGTTGAAACATGCATTCGTAATACCGAGTTTCGGATTCTATTTATAAATTTATAATCTGGGAAACTACTTTAAGGGTCGGCTCTAGTAAAACAGAAAGCAACCTGCGACTCCAGAGTAGCGGCGGTAGGTTACGCGGACATTGCTCATCCTAAATCCATTTAAAACCCGCAATTGTTCAAATAGCGTTTTAAAAAAAAATACCAAACTCTTGGGACAAAATTCTTCATCCGAATGGCTTGGTAATTTTTCGCTATAATTAATAGTAACAACGTAAAAAATATTTAAAATCACCCTATAGCGGCGGTAGGTTAAACGGACATTGCTCAGCCTAAATCCATTTAAAACCCGCAATTGTTCAAATAGCGTTTTAAAAATATATCAAACTCTTGGGGACGAAATTCTTCAGGCGAATGGGTTGGTAGTTTTTCACTATAATTAATAGTGACAACATAAAACAATGTTTTAAATTGTTAATAAATATTAAACAAAATATTTTTCTTATTTTTGCATATTGGCCATAGCTTTAAAATGACATATCGTTCATAATTATCCGATCAAAAATAAAGGAAAAATTTGGATTTTAATTTAACATTGGTCTTATGGAGTGTCAGCCAACATGGCCGACAGCTAGAGCCGACCCTTAATTTATAAAGAAGGTTTTATATTTTTACGTGTTAGCTTAAATTATGGAAATTGTTGCTTAAAACTCCCAAAAAAATGCCTTGAAAGTAATCGATTTTTACTCATTTAAACTCTTGATTAAAATGAGTTGCCGTCCATTTCTTTCAATTGTGAGATATAAGACAAAAGCACAAAGCCTTTAAGAACAATTTAAGATGTTTCACAACTTTTTAGGTTGAAAAACGGCGTCCGAAACACGGTAGTACGAAGTGCATATTTGCTGTTTTACGCAAGGTATAGAAGACCCTTAATCCTTCACCCTTATTGAAATTATAAATCTAAATTTAGGTAGACCTATCTTTGTGAACAACAGCAGGGGATGGCGTGCGAAGCACGCAGTGGCCTTCCTTAGTCAGAGGTTTGAACACGTACAAACAAGAGGTCGACATTTCTCTTGCCCGAGCTGAGGTTTAGTCAACGACACAGACAAATCCATTACAAACGACTTATATAACAAGAGAGAGCAGTCACAGTCTCGATTCGGTTTGAAATTGATTCGTTTCGGGATTTATGATATTCTCTTTCGATAGATCGATTGTTCACTCCGATAGAGGAAAAGTTTCAATCAAGACCTTCGGAAGCCCAGGTCACGAGAAGGCGTACCTTGTCGGAACCCAATGAATATGCTAATAGAAATCAATCACTTTCTTTCGGGACACCTACGTATACAGAAATGTTTTTGTTGCTGGGGAATCGTGAGTTGGGTGTGGTCCGTGCATCATCAATCATCAACCCGAGTCTTCTTTTATTAAATATTTCCCGGCATGCCTGGGAATTGTTTCTCGAGAAAACAAATTAAGGTGGAAATACTTTTACCCGGTTTCCGAGCGGACACGCTATGGCTGGGGACAGATTGAGGTATATAATATAACTGATTGTGAACCGATAATAGGTTCTGAACTGAGTAGGCTACATACTTTCGACAATTAATTCAATTTAAAACTTTTTGAGTAACAATATCCGAGTCGTAGATTTTATTTCAAGTGTTTAAATACTTACTCTGTCTTGGGACTCAAGGCCGTAGCCGGGGGAGGGGGGGCGTTAAAGGGTGAAAATTCTTCCAGTACGGGGGTTGGCCTGAAAATACTGTACTCCCATATTTTTACATATACTTATTTTATGTTTTACTAGTGGACCCGCCAATGCTTCGCTATTGCTATTGCTTGATTTACCTAACCTAAAATTATATTCAGTTTTTGAGTTGTTGATCAAAATCAGCTGTTTTAAGCTTTTCATACGAATAGATGTTTTTTGTGCCCTTCTTTCTTCTTCTTCCTTAAGATTGACCTTCCATAAGATTAACATTGAAACTTTGAGGGCCACTGGGGCGTAGCCCTAATGTCCTAGGACTTCGGTAAATGGCCTAAAACCTTCCCTGGGTTAACCTGTGTTACTATGCAAAATTTCAAAGCAATCGGATGGACGGTTTGGTAACGCATAAAGGACAAACATACAAACAGACAAACGTACAAACAGACGGACATACATTGAATTTTATATATGTAGACAAGAGTACAAGCATTGTGTATTGAAAATACTCCAAATGTGGAGGTTGGCGTGAGAAGCACGCAATGCATTATGTATTGAAAATACTCCAAATACGGAGGTTGGCGTGCGAAGCACGCAATGCATTGTGTATTGAAAATACCCCAAATACGGAGGTTGGCGTGCGAAGCACGCAATGCATTGTGTATTGAAAATATTCCCAATACCCGTTGGCGTGCAATGCACTGTGCGTCGGCCTCTTCTCATAGTGTTGTGTCAAGCTCACATGTGCGTCCTTAGCAGTGACCGTGTTAAAAGGGTTTAAATTCGAATCCCAGGTTCCCCCCCCCCCTCCTTTTATAGGAGTTGATATCCCAATCCAAAAGTGTTGGTTTTTATAGAAAAAGGTCCAAAGAATTCATATATCAAACTAAAAAAAATTATTGATGTAAAATTTTAAAAGTTATTAGCTCAAGAAGCAAAATATTTCCAGTAACGAGAAAATCCAACTACATAAAAAATAGTAAACAAACGTTGTTTGTAATTTTTTTCAAAATATAAAAAAGTTTTGTAATTTAGTTCTAATAAAAGTGGATAGAAAAAACATTAATTTCAAAAAGAATCTCTAAAAACACTAGTTTTTATGTTCCTACCACAAGACCGCTAACAAAATTAAACCTATTTTGAAACATTATTTGAGAATATACGCTTTACCCACAAGTGAAATTTTATTGTAAGCTAACTAATTGTTGAGAATAAATCATAGAATTGAACTGTATACTTGAAAATTCTTCTTTTATAAATTGATTTCCTTTAATCATATCAACTAAACAAAACTCTCACAAACGTATCGTATACAGTTCCAGACGCTGCGCTGTGGACAAAGGGAAAAGGTAACTGATAACAAGAAAATTACATTGACAAAATGTTTGTATTTCACGGAAATACCCGAATAGAATCCGAACACTAGATGAGGTTTAACTTATACCAAACGAAAATATAGAGTTTTTTCTCTTCAAATCGATATAAATATCATTATACAAATATATCGATTTGTAATAAAAATAAACATTTTCTGGGGCCATAGTCGGTGCTCACTGACCACACCCGACCTTACGTCTCGCCCATCTTTCCTATGGAAACACTCTAGGCACGGGAAGCTAAACTTAGTTATTCAACCGTCTACTTCTCCCCTCGTGGTTTCGGTACAGGTGGCACAGATTGTATCAACAGATAAATATTTAACGTTTTAATAACGCATAGATTAACACACCACGGAGGAAGCAATTAGTTCCACCAAGAAAGCGGGATCTTGTTGATCTACTTGCTATGGGAACAAGTTAAACAATCGAGCGATACGACGGCTTTCTCTGCCACAATCGGGTGCGTAGGTGGCTCTATAAAGCTACTTACAGCAAGGCAGAATTATTTGGTTCATAAATCGCTGTATTTACCTTACAAGCTGATATGTTAACCCAGAAAAATCTCATAATGTCTTAGAAAATCAATGAATATTTTATAAGCGAAACGGTGATACGGGTGTTTGAAAAGTCTGGAACGGCTTAAGGGGAGGATACCTGTCCGCCATATTGAATCTGATTCCCATAAGATAAGTGCTACGGAATAAGTAATTTTTTCCGTTAATTCGTGGAATAAATTTAAAAATTTGGTTTGATTTTGAAGCACTGCCATATGCGGATGTTGATTGCTGAATACATTTTCGAAAACCGCTTTATCTATATATTTATATAAAAGCCAAATACCACTCACCCACTGACTCATCACGATTTCTCAAAAACTACCGAACGGATTGCAGTGAAATTTGGTATGTAGCTTCCTCTAGGGCTCTAGGTGCTCGCTACGAAAGGTTTTCAAAAAATCGATATTTTATTGGGGCTTTGGGGGAGGGGTTAAAGTTACTAAAAAAAAACACCGAACGGATTGGAATGAAATTTGGTATGCACCTTCCTTTAGGGCCCTAGGTGCTTACTAAGAAAGGGTTTGAAAAAATTCGAAATTTTAGGGGGGTTTGGGGGGGATCAAAGTTATTAAAAAATGACTTCTTCAAAACTACCGAACGGATTGGAATGAAATTTGGTATGTAGCTTCCTATAGGGCCATAGGTGCTCACTAAGAAAGGGTTTGAAAAAATTGGAAATTTTAAGAGGGTTTGGGGGGTAAAAATTACTAACGCACGATTTCTCCAAAATTACCGAACAAATTGGAATGAAATTTGGTATGTAGCTTCCTCTAGGGCCATAGGCGCTCGCTAAGAAAGGGTTTCAAAAATTCCAAATTTTAAGGAGGGTTTGGGGGTGTAAAGTTACTAAAAATGTCCATATTTAACTTTGATTTGTCTCTCCGTGCAAAGCCGGATCGGACCAGCTAGTTGTTTTATAAACGTATGATATAAATAATTAAAATTTTACTCAGTTCCAAGCAAAAAGAGATATTGCAAAAAACCTTAGCAATCGACAACCAAAACCTATTTTACTTTTAAGAAGAAAAAATACAGCTTTCGTTTTTTTACGAAAATAACACAAAAATATGCTTAAAAGTGAAGGTATGGTTAGGTTATTAGCGAATTTTCATAGGAAAAATGAGCTATTGCAGTGGCCCTTATGGTAAGACCCAAGGTCGGGAGTAGCAAATAATTCGACCAAGCAGCTAGACCGCTGACGTGAGTTGAGCAAATTTCCAAAATTAAGTGTATATGCCTATGTTTTAGGGTTTCAACCAACAATTTGCACTCACGAAGGCGTTGAACAGCTGTCTGTGTGTACGCAATATATTAGTAGAATTTGTTTGCGCCTAGTGGCCTCATGAGTTTGCACCACTTGGCTTTGAACCGGGTACTTTTATGGTATTTTACATTTTGATCCATTTTGATCATTTTTACATTTTACAAAAACGGTTTTGCGTTTTCGCTCATTTGACTGACGATAACTTAAAAACGGATTCGACCATCGTTTTTTTCCGTCAAATTTACATTAAAATCATGGATTACACGATTACTTTAACATTAAAAAAATTAAGTTCATTGCAAATTGGCGGACAAAAATTTCAAACTTATTAAATGTTGTTCTTTTTTTACTATAAGTAACAGCATTTTATTAGCGAATTTACATAGGAAAGATGAACTATTGCAGTGACAATCATGGTATGTAAGGTCGGGAGTAGTAAACGAGCACCGATTTATATCATTTATGATGGGCAAAATCAGCTGTTATATTATATTGTTACTTGATTACAGAATTTCCACAGGAAATATGAGCTATTGCAGCTATTCTGAAACATATAAACTTAATTTTGGAAATTCACTCAACTCACGTCAGCGGTTCAGCTGCATGGTGGAATTATTTTTCTTTTACAATGTGTAATTATGTTGAATGTGAAAAGACAATTAATTATTGAACGCACGCTTTCTTTGTTAGTATATAATTAAACAGACAAAAAGACGTACGGAACTTTAACACATAAACTATTCACCTCCAGGCGTTCAGGTAATGGTGTTTATAGAAGGACGTACAAACAACTAATTAGAAAGTTAGCCATTAACTAAATAAGAAATAAAACCATGACCGTTAAGAAATTCTGCGAAGACGCGTTACCTAGATTAACTGTATTCTAAGCAGTAATTATACAGGGTGCCGCAGAAGAAGCTTGCGTTTGATCAAAGGGTTTCTTCCACCATTAGTTCAAACTCGGACTAGTAGAGTGCGATTCCCAAACGATTAGTTCAATTTAAACGAATAACCAGATGAATCGATTGATTCATGACTCACTGGGTTAATTTGGTAAACCGAACAAAATCGCCGCTTTTAATTACTTCATACAAACCAACCTTGGTTCAAATAAGGGTTTCTAAAGAAACGTAAAAGTTAAAGAGGATTTGAAGAAAGCATGTGCAAACCTCTAAACTGTCAAGTGATATTGATGGAAATGTTCTCCTCAACGAGCTCCAAATATTTGCAACTATGTTGACGTCCGTTACCTCTCCGGCCAAAGCCTTATGTTCCATCACAAAAAATGGCTACGTGGACTCATTTCCTAACGTTCTTCTAAGCTTAATAATACTTCTCA
>JAGFPH010000199.1:336436-352906 GCA_018207615.1 Philaenus spumarius | reverse complement strand
AAGCTTTGACGGCCATTGAAAATGACATTCTCAATGAAATGGCTACGGATACAATAAATAAAGATTTTGCCAAACTGAAAACCAGAAAAGTATCTTTCTAACATGAATTTTTGAGTAACAACAGAAGCAAGAAGTTTAGCTAATAATTAACATAATTGAATCAGTAGAAAATACTATGTAAATATGCTTTTAAAGAAACATACCAAATATAATTCTTTTGGAGAAAATTACAATTGTAATAATTATTCGCAGAATTTTTGACCCTTAGTCCATTACAATATGCTATTTCAGCATATTTCCGTTGGAAAAATGAGCTATTGCAGTGGCCCTTATGGTGAGACCCAAGGTCGGGAGTAGCAAATGAGCATCGATCGTGGTCCCCAGAACACGTTTTGGGGTATCATTAAAAAGCATATAATATATATGTATAGGCCTATACGTGTATATGTATATATGTGTTCGCACTCTAGCAGCCGCATTTTAAGTCCGATTCGGTACACATGTTGGTTGTCTATGTCGCTCGGACGAGTTCGTTAGCCAAAAAAATCCAACAACCGGAAGCACGTTTTTTGACCGTAAGTAACTATTTGTTTAGTTTTTCCTACGAGAATAAATTTAATGTTTTTTAGAGTTTTTTATGTAGGATGTTAAAATATAAATGAAGGATGTTATTCTGCACATTTCGTATTTTTAAGCGACCTTATAGCTCGCTTGGTTCTCCCAAAATCGATCAAATCGTAAAATACCATAAAAGTACCCGGTTCAAAGCCATTTGGTAGATTTTACCGTGGGGTTGGCGTGCGAAGCATTTTGCAGCTATTCAGCACCTATTTCCCAAATTGTTGGTTGAAACCTTAAAACATAGGCCTATAAACTTATTTTGGAAATTTGCTCAACTCACGTCAGCGGTTCAGCTGCGTGGTCGAATTATTTCAATATTGTATTGTTGTAATCAGCTGATTTATCCTCACTAGTAAGAATGTAATTTATTTTCACTAGTGCGGATATGACAAACTTTACCTGGCAATATACGCAATAGAAAAGCAACTGATATTCCAGTACAGTAGTATCGTGAAAAGTATCTTTCTAACGTGAATTTTTTAATAATAATAATTAAATTTTTTAGTAACAACAGAAGCAAGAAGTTCAGCTAATAGTTAACATAACTGAATCAGTAGAACATACTGTGTAAATATGCTTTTAAATAAACATACCAAATATAATTCTTGCAAAAAAATTGCAATTGTAATAATTATTTGCAGAATTTTCGTCATTACAATATACTATACGTTTATTATCATTGAGATTTGGGACGCCAAAATATTGTTCGCATACACTTAACAAATGTCTAGAACTGGCCCTGCGGACAAAAATATTCTTCCCTCCCTTAAGACTCAACTAACTATTAACTTCGTTTTTTGGTAGAACCTCCCGTGAACTTTACAATGTTAATATAATAGTTGCACTTAGCTTTACCAATTACGGCTTGGAAAACAAAGCAACGAAGTCCAAATAAAGCTCTTTTCCTCGAAGCCATTGTTGAAAAAGATATCTACACTTTACTACAATAACAAATAAGTAATCAGTACCAACATTAACTAACTTTACAGGAGTAATTTATAAATATTCATAAAGGAAAGGTAAAAGCCAGAGAAAGTTGTCAAAATATCTGAACGAGTGAATCAAATAAACGAAATGAATCTAATCAACAGTCAGTTCTTTTAAGTGAGTTGGTTCAAATGATTCAATTCAATTAAAAGAATCGTTTTGCCCATCACCAGCACCGACTGCACCAGATTAGCGAAGCACTTGAACCTGTCCAAAATCACATCCCCTATATCCTTTATAATGGACCAGGATGTCCGGGGCTTAGCTTCCTGCCAAATCTGAGCTGCAGCTGTGGTATCACATCCCCCACAACTCTCACAGTACCCGGGGGTTACATTGCCTAGGATTCCTTTTGTTTTCGACAGAGTGATTCCTCTCACACTTGTCTTCACTGTCTATAATATTTTGGTAACTATTACACTGTAGTAAGAGGCTGCACGTTCCACGACGACTCGGTAATAGGTTGCAGTAACCTATTAAATTTGTAACGTATTAATGTGAGGCAAAGATATCAGTTCGCCATTTTTAAAAAGGTCTATTATTTTTGTCGAGATATTATTTTGCAATGTAATTTCGTGCGATGTGATTTCCTGATGCTAAACTAATATCGTCTGCAGCGTTATGTTGGCTATTCAAAGAAATAACATTTATGGAAAATGTACTGAAACAAATATATTGAATGATCAGGTGTTTTCGCTGCGAGCGGAACGGAGCAGCGCGTGAGCAGGAGCTGGAGACTGAGGTGCACACTTCTACTAATATATTCAGCGCCTTCGTGAGTAGGCCAATATCCCAAATAGTTGGTTGAAACCCTAAAACATATAAACTTAATTTTGGAAATACGCTCGACTCACGTCTGCGGTTCAGCAGTATGATCGAATTATGTATCTTACTAGGGGCTCTGCCCATGGACGCTTCACGTGCCAACCCCGCCTCAGATGGCTGCTTCGCTTCGCTCGCAGTTGGAAAATTTGCTAAAAAATCCCGTTAATGGCTCGTTTGTACATAGGTTTGTAAAGTTATGAAACCAGGCTTAAATATATTAACGGTAATTACAAGATTAATTATAAACTCAAATACATGCTTTAGAAACGTGAGAAGCTTTCATAACGATTTTAGTCCTAGTTCTACTATCTTCTGTCAACTAAAGTTTTGAAACAAGGCCTAATTATAGTAAAAATTATTGCAGGATTAACATAACCTCAATACTATGTTTCAGAAATGAGCCCCAGACCTATATTACAAAATTTACTATTAGAATTTATCCATCTTTGCCAAGTTTACCTTTTTTTACAAAATAAATTGTTAAATCAGGCCTAATTTATTCTAATTCATTCCAACGCGCTAAAACAGTATAAATTAGCTTGTTTTTTTTAACAGTAATTAAAAACTATCCAATAAACAGCTGACTTTGGATAATACTCAATCTCAGTTCTATTCCACTCTATTTCCTACGCGCTAAAACAGTATAAATTGGCTTGTTTATAAACAGTAGTGATCGCTTTATGTACTATTTCGTTGTTATTTTGTAACCAACATGGCAACCCATAAGACCCAATGTTAAAATTTTTCAACTTTTAAATTAGATTTTCTAAAAAAATGCGTTTTTACACGAATATGGGTGTATTTAAAAATCAAAACTACAGATAAATACAAAATTTCTTTGAATTCGTTAGAGCCGTTTTCGAGATCCGCGACAGATTGATACAAAGCTAGATTTGCTCATTTAAAGTACAGTAATAGGATTACTTTAAATAACGCCCACCTCTAATGTCTTACTCCAGCCCAGGTAATAGTAGGCCTACATCTCTTTATTTTACTTTGAATTTGAATGAGGAGCATAATACTTTAAAAACAGGGCGTAATCTTTCACCCTGTTGACGATGCATTGTTTTAGGAAGTAGAGTAGTGTAGCCAACCTAAGCAAATTGTCACTGTTTCTACGATAAACTGTTATTCTAAATGGAAAACAATAGGAAAACTCAAAAATATATAAGCAATACTAAAAATGCAAACAAGAAAAACATACCATTATGAAGTTACCGATCGGCTATTTGCAAATACGGCATTCATGGACACATATGAGCAATGAGCATACGAAATGAACGTTTGATTTCAGCGATACCAAATTTAGGAATGACATATAACGCATGAATATATTTGTGACGAAAAAGCACGACAAACAACGAATGTGTAAACGTCAGGAGAAGGAGGGTTAGAACCATGCAGTGGCGACTGGTGAATTACTCGGTTGGGGGTTCAAACCCACTTGTAGGATTGGGGAAACAATTTGTAATACCAAACGAAAAATGCCACTTTAAGGCCACTTTCAGATATTTATAGATTTCAGTATGTATTTATTATTACTATTAGGGGGTTGTGTGACCTACCACCAGGTCCCACTGCACCTAAACCACAAGGTCCTCTGAGCCCCATGTCCAGGCAGCAGTTCACATCAAACCCGCTCATTTCTCGGAACGAAGGAGTCCATGGGGGCCTTCCTCTCTTATATAACTGGTGTCAGCTCATCTTTGTCCCAGATATTTCTGCTTCAATGATGCAAGAGCATCACATTCGCATAAAACATGGAAAGAAGTTTCCTCTTTCACTGCACACTTTCGACATAATGGGTTGTTCTTCAGCCCCATTAGGTGGATGTGCCTCTTCAGAGAACTGTGTCCCGTCAGTAGACCGACCAACAACCTCACTTCAAGCCTGCCATCAATGAAATCGTGTGCCTATCTCTGACCTCTTACCGCGTCTCTCCATGTCTGCTTCCATCCAAGTTCTGATTGAACATTTATTCTTACGCTTTCTTTCCCATAGCCTCTTCCTAACATCGGTTATGGGCCCATAGGTGGAGTTTCAGCTCCTCTTCTAGCCAGTTTATCTGATATTTCATTCCCTTCTACTCCTTCATGTCCAATGACCCAAACAAGTCTTACTTGCCTACTGCTCGACAGCTAAACCAGCAGTAGCCGGCATTCCCAGACCAACTTTGACATTGTTCTTGAAGCTATGATGGCCTTTACGGCGACCTGACTATCAGAACATTTCGTAACATCTGTTACTCATGCTTTCTGAGTCCAGTATTCGTTTTACGCATGCAAGTATTGCGTATACCTCCGTTTGGAAAACCGTTTCAGTATGTACATTAATTATAAAATTGATAACAATGTTCTCTTCCAAATTAGTATACTTTATTCAATAGCAGAAGGTAAACAAACGCACAACGGAATAAGCGCGCCATACGTAACACATATGTGAACTATAGCTTCAGCTATATTCCGATATAGTCGTTGTATCTAGATGGCAGTTGTAAACAATGTTATACCGGCAATGTCCCGGCCAGGAGGCTCATTCTTTGAGTCGCACCGACCGCTGTAAACGACGCGTATAAAGTCGCGCGCTCCAAGTCCCTGTCATATTTTAACCAATTTAAAGCAATTTGCTTGGGGGTTCAAACCTATAGCACGATCAGCCACTGGTACCAAGTCAGTACGTAGAAATGCACAAAATGTCAGCTCTCTAGCTTGTAGGAAGTTTTGGGATTTATTGTATATAGGGCAGTTATCCTATTTTAATCACTTGGACGGTAGAGACCGAAATTCGTTGGGTTTGCTTTGTCTAAGTAATATTTATGAAATAAATGTACCGAATTTCAACTCTCTAGGTGTTGTTTAAGGGGTTGGTGTTGGTGTACCCGTTTTCATCAATTAACCTTCAAATAACCAAAATGCGAGTGCACTATCACATATATTATTTCTCAAGGCCATTTTTTTTGGTACGCCATAACTTCCTCAATACTTCATCAAATTACATGAATGAGGCATCATTTTAAAGCTTTCCTTAACCGCTATACCGGAAAAATATACAAAATACAATTATACGAAAAAATAAAACAAAAACTTGAAATAAAGAATCTGAAAGTAACAGTGATGTAAGATCAAGTAAGTTGTAGGGATATTTTCCTGGCATTGGCAACACTGATGATAACAATACCCCCAGCTGGAGAGCTGCCACTACATTGCTATTTTTAATTAATTGTAAGTGTGGATATAAACAGCATTGTGGATGCACCTATTTGTTGTTGTTTACCTTCTGCAAGTTGGTAAGTTGTTTAAAAATATATAATAAGAAGAACAAAATTATTTCTCTTTAACATGGAAATAAATTAATAAGACACTGTTAGTAAGTTAGAATGCGAATGCTTCGCACGGGTCAGCTAGTTTTTTTATTTATCACATTAGAAATCATTGTGAAAATGTCAGCTTTCTATTCTTATTGGAATTAAAAATGTAAGTAATTATTACGGCGTTAGCTCCCTCTTGTGTTAATTATTCACTGTGGGGCTTGCATAACGATCACACATGCAAACTGAAACATAGATACGTTATTTACTAGAGGGCTCCGACCCTGTTTAATTCGCTCACCGACTACCGTACACCATCTACACTCGGGGCGAAACCAGTACAAACTGATTATTGCATACTCTTACACTTTCACGGAAACGACGATTGATCAGGACAAAGGCATTTGCATCAGGCTGGAGGTAGCGGTGGTTTTGATCCTGACGCATGCGCAGTAGTGCCAGGGTTTTTGCGTGAATGACAAGACAGAGAGTCATGTGAATAGCAGCAAAGTTAAAACGGTTTCATCTGAGCAACCACTGCACGGGCTGTAATTTTTTAGATTTAGGCTATAACATAATTTGTAGGAACATAATTTCATCTCCTTTAGTTTCGACAATGCACAGCTAAACAGCTGATAGCAACGTCGCCGTACTGACCAGATGCGTGCTGACCTTCTGACCTTGACTTAAGTTAAAGCAATTAATAAACAAATGCGTCTACTTAGTAGGTGCCTTAAAAAGGAAGAAAGCAATTTACCCTGTGAACCTCGCTCCAACTGCTGAACTGATAACCGGAACGTACCTGGAAGAAAAAAAGTTCATTAATGCACCGCTAAATTAAACAATATAATTTAATTTTAATTAATGTAAATTAGCGTAGAGGATATTAAACTTTTATTTAAATCTTTGTGTGACATGTGGACAAAATCGGGACGAACACCTTGCAACGGAGATTTACCAATCAAAATATTGTTTTCCTTTTTTCACGAAATTGAGAAAGCATGAAAGAAGTTAACTTCTCTGTTATTGTTAGTTAATGATGGATGTTGAATTTTATTATAATTACATTTTCGGACATTTGCCATCATTTGTGTGTTAAATTAACAAACACGACGTTTCGGGAATACAAATCAATTCCCGTTCTCAAGTGACTAAAACTAACGGTGCATAAACCCAGGCTACTAGGCCTATGTAAGAATGAACAAAGTAAAACTACAAATTACTACTAACCTTAAATATCTACGTGATACATCTCAGAGCTAAGACTGAGAAGTCAAACACACCAACCACAGACAAAACACAATTCATACACTAAGCACACGCAATTGATGGCAACCGTCTAGTTGACAAGTTGGAGTGAGACTGACAACTGGCCAGAGTAAACGTCGTGTTTGATAATTTAACACACAAATGATGGCAAATGTCCGAACAAGTAATTATAATAAGGTTAAATTCTCTTCTGGATTATACAAAAGCTGAGTACATTGAACAATCAAGAACAATAATTATATACTTAAACTAGGGGAGACCCCTGAACCCTTTGGAACCTTCGATACACATAATTATGTTATGTTTTCTTTATAATTAAGGTGTAGTAATAATAATAACCTCAAAACTAAGATAGTAAATAATGTAAAATGTCCAAATCAAATTATTTCATATTTATTATAACAGCAGTTACAATAAAGTTTAAAAGAACAAGCAAGTCTAAGCTTTAACAAAAACCTAACCTAAATGTTAGAAATACAAATAATTGTATCAATTTTTGAAATCAGCTGTTAACGGAAATATTAGAGCAAACAGCTGATTACTGTATCAACAATAAACATGATTATTTATTATGGCGGTCCCATTGCCGTAAAATATTTAGTATAGTTTGTGTTGTTTTTACGTCTAACAAAGGGGTTGTTTTTCAAAATTTACATAAAAATATGCTTGTATTCGAATGTAATGTTGTGTCAAAATTTCAAAGCAATCGGTGAAGAACTTTCGGAGATTTGAGATTTTGAATAGACGAACATTTACATTTTTATTTATATAGATATACGTTATTCTCCAGTTACAGTATTTTCAAATATATAAAGTCACTAATTTTCTGTGTTACTAATAACCGTACATCATACGAAGCCAGAAAATGTACAAAAAACATTAATGAGGGTATCTCCAACAAACATCAAAGCATGTTATAAATAATAAACGGTACCAGATAACTGCCACATACTTTCTCCCTGTTGAAACTTTATACCTTCCCAAGAGTAGCATAGGAGGTGGTTATTTAAAATTGCAAAAGTAGGACATACCATGGAATTTATTAGATGCATGTAACACACATCCATAATATATTATTATATTATAATAGTATTATTATCATTGTTATTAAAACTATTCGATCGATTTCGAACAAGTTTGCACGAAACATGTCAATTAGGCCGTTTTTGAGAAATTTAGATTTTCTGCTAAGTATCAAAAATTTGAAAAAATGAAAAACACTCCTGGAGATATTCCAGAACTACACCTACATACCAAATTTCATCAAATTCGGACCGTTGGCATGGTCTCCAGCTCTGTACACATCCTAACAGACACACGGACAGACATCACCAAAAAAACACCTTTTTTGGTTTCAGGGAGCACCAAAACAAATAATTCCACTAAAAATATTTTTGGGTTCAGGGAGCACCAACACAGCTAATTCCACTAAACAATTTTTTGGGGTTCAGGGAGCACCAAAACGGATAATTACACTAAAAATTCAAATTCGAAAATTTGGGCGAAAACAATACTTTCTCCTTATACTACGTATAGTGGGGAGAAAGTAAAAGTGCTGGTATTCTGAAAAAATGGGTTGCTGTGTGTAAAGGAAGATTCAATTTCAATTTTCCTACGTGATATAAAAGAAATATTATGTAATCAGTAACACATTGCCTTCACAACATAAATTCCTATTATCTTTTAATTATTTAAAATAGAAATCAATTAAACTTTCATAAAATTTACGACTTTGTTTACATTTGTGAAAATTTTATGTTCAAAAAACAACCGTGAACATAAAGTTTTAAAGTCTAAAGTCCCGTAACACAACAGCACCGAGTATATAGTACAGGGTGTCCCATAAGTATATCTGTATACCCAAAACGGAAAATATCTGGAAAACGAAGCGTTTTTAGGAAAAAAAATTATTCTTTATTTTGACTTATAGAACCATGTCCCAAAGTTTTGATGTTTATTTATGGGACATCCTGTATATACATATATTTATATCAAACAAAAGGCTGTGTTGTTCGAAATCTGGCCGTTGAAGAGTTGATGATAATTTTAACAGATCATGTTTTGATGAAACTCCTTTCGGCTCGAATGAAGGACAAAGAGTCCACCCAACGAAGCTCGACCACAAAAATATTTCGTAAAGGTGGACAAAGGGTCTGAGCATTTTCTGATTGGCAGCTCCACTCTTTGCCCTCCATTTAACCTTGAACCTGGCGCTAACCTAACCTAACAATTATAAAAGTAGCCCTGTAGCATTGGTGTCCGGAAAGATGTGCACACATCATTAAAGCCGAAATACGCGCACACTAGGGATGATTGCTACTTGATTAGGGGTTGTCAGGTCTTTGCAAATATTTTGATGCCGGAAATTTGCGAACACTCTAACTTCGCGGGGAATAAACAACTTATTTAGTTAACACTTTCTGTGCGGACCTGAAATCACCTTCTTACATGCCTGACGGACAAATTTTTTGTTTTTATTATGAACATATTTTGTTAAATTTATGCTAATAATAATTTATTATTGCTTTATTAACAATAATAATCGATTTTTAATGACTTCCCGTTAATGTAATGCATGTACTAAGGTTAGGTTGCACTTATAAACGAGTTCAGGTCGAAAATTGCTTATAAAGTGCTTAACAGTTGTGATTTTGTTGCTCTGCGACCTTATTATTTTGGTCACCCTCAGCAGAAAAATTTAGAAGGTTAACAAAAACATTAAACGGCTTGAAACTGTTTCTACTAAGGGAGTTGTGCGGATTTTGTAAACAACTAAAAACCAATTGTTGCCTAATCCTACACATTGTTGCCATTGTTGTTGATTGTTGTATCACATTGTTGGTGATTGATTGGTCAAACGATTGTTGAAGAAAAAGCGTCATCCTCAATAGGGCGATTGTTAACTAGTGTACATCTAGTCGTTTGCTTAAGTGTCACTGGAGTTGACGACTGTGTCTTTGAAACTCGTTTGACTAATGACGACATTTTTGTGAAAGTTTAGGAGAATCGTTCAACACGCGGGAAGAAAAGAGAGAGAATCATTTCTACTCTCTCCGTCGCATTCGTCATAGACGGTCTACACGCATGCGCCACGTTTACAGTACTAATACGTAGCATAGGGAACCAGTAGACACTTGTGTACTAAACTGTACATTAAGTAATCACATTTTAATATTTATTTAATTTTCGTTGAATTATTAACGCTAATCAGCTCTTATATGTTTGAATCTTTCTTTATTGTTTTTAATTCTTTTTGTTTACGTCGTTCTTCAAAAGAAACTACTTAGCCTAAAAACAATATACCGGAGTCTACGCCGTTAGGGATTTTTAACATGGTAAATGTTCAGAACCTATAATTTAATATTTTACTCAAAGACCAGACATACATTTTGGAAAACAAAACAAATGATCACACATTTTAATCATTGTCCTACATAAAATCAACGATGTTATTCCAAAATATTTTATATTCAGTCATTGATTTCAATGCACTCAATTTTTGTTTAGTACTGGTATCGTTGGAACACAATTTCGATTACCGCCTACGGACAGCAAAGATAACTATATATCAGAACGGCTTAGTCAAGCGAAGACAGACTTATATCTCTGTGGAAGAGCTTCTGGTGTTGTAAGCCAGACAAATGTTATGACATATTTATGAGTGTAAACAATAACAAATAATGGCAGCCGAGGCTGCTGCGTCTAGAGTGGCGCCGGAAACCGGTAGCTCGGCCGAGTTGAGGTTAAACAGGATCCGACCCTTGTAAGAGCAGGTGTCCGTCTGTCTATCGTTAGAGACAAAGGGAAGCACCGGGCTCAGTGCGAACTTGAAAAGGCGCAAACAAGTAGGCCAATTACGTGCAATGTTCTTTTTTTTAAATTTAACAATTACTTGTCAAGAAATTAATTTTACGTTCACATGAACTTTTCCCGTTATTTTCATGAGATGCATAAGACTGGTGTGGGAATGGCACACTCCTCCCTAAACAAGTTTGATAAAACTGTCTACAGTGGGCACGCGTTTTGGGCCAGTCCATTTAAAACGTGGGGTATGACCTCAGGAAATGCCCCACGGACCAGACCACTTGTACTGAAAGTCTTTTTCCGCCGATTTCGAAAATCGAGGTCCCGTGCTCTAAAATCCCTTTGAGGGTTTTTTCACAACAACGTTTATGATACCTCCAAATAATGCTATGGAATGCACAAATTATGATAGAAATTTAGTAGCCCCATAGAAACCGACCAAGAAATGCTCCACAAGGTTTCACCGTCGGGGGTTAAACCACCCCTAATTTGATGAAAAATTAGGAAATGACGGTGCGTTTCCTCTACTTTTTGTTGGGAGGTGAAGTGAGCGGTGTCGTGAGATTATCTAAGTAGTTTTCAACCACTTGGGGGTGCAAACTACCCCCAAATTGCGTTGAAGTTCAGGGAAAACAGATAAAATTAGCTGAAATGAAAGCCTATTTTTTTCTCGTTATTTCTAATGAACATCTTTGGAGAGCAATAGTAGAACATTTATCACAACCACCCCTAAATGTGCAATAAATCGAAAAGTCCCGGAAAAATTTGTCTTTTTAATTTCTGATGGGTGTCCAAGTGAAGGAGATCTCAAAATTGATTCGCATAGTTTCAACACCATCGGGGGTGAGAGCCACCCCTAAATTGCCATCAAATAAAGGAAAACTAAGGAAATGAGTGCGAATGCATATTCTTTGTACTTTGGAATACTTTTCTTGTATACGTTTTTCTATGCGAATCAATTTGAGATCTCCTCCACGTGGACACCCATCAAAAAGTGAAAAGACAATTTTTTCCCAGGACTTTTCGATTTATTGTACGTTTAGGGGTGGTTTTGTACTTTAAAACTTACGATTGAAACAATGTTAAGTTCTAATTTTAGGTTAGGTTTTTGCACAGAAATAGGCTTAAGCCTGCTGGTTCTTTTTACCATTTACAGTATAATAATTTGATTTAGACATTGAAGATTATGTATTATCTTAGCTTTGGTTAATCATAAATCTGAATTAAAATTAAATTCAACAGCTGATTTTATACTTTGAAACATACGATTGAAACAATGTCAAGTTCTAATTATTTTTAGATTAGGTTTTTGCACAGAAATAGGCCTAGGCCTGCTGGTTCTTTCTACCATTTACAGTACAATAATTTGATATAGACATTAAAGATTATGTTTTATTTTAGCTTTGATTAATCTTACATCTGAGTTAAAATTAAATTCAACAGCTGATTTCATACTTTCAAACAATGTTAAGTTAGTTATAATTTTTAGGTTAGGTTTTCGTACAGAGTGTGGCGTGCGTAGCACATATCGATATACCACAGTTATTTAACGAACCCGGGCAAATTTTGGTATCTGTAAACAAAAACTAGTTTCATTATTTAGATCCGATGGCATATAAAGGATACAGCATAACACATCCGACCACTAACCTAAACCCAATGATTGCACACGCTCTATTTATTTTACAAACAACTATATTTTCTTTCCAAACTAATTATAATACAAGGCAGTTTATTTACTTTTGCTTAACGACTGCTTTTGAAGAAACAGACGCCAGCTACAAACAAAACAAGCTAACGACTTCCTTCCCCTCGATGAAGGGTGGGAGATAAATACAACCCCTAATCAACCACCCTCAGCAATAGGTCAGTCAGCGCCCTGGGTCAGTCATGTATTATGCACACATGCGCCGTAGCACGTGTGACACAGTTCTTTACAATCTTGCATAACATATATTTATGTTTTATTAATTAATGCAAGCTCGGCATTAATTAATAGCCTGTATCAGCCTACAATCATTTCAACAATACTCTGCAAATTTACTGTTTGTAGGCCTACACACATTGGGTATTTCAATACAATGATACTTAGGTAACACCGGTAAAAGTACACTTTACTACATGTTTCTCCAGATAACTTGGAGGATAAATAAAAGTACGCAAACCAGCGCCGTAACTGCCGCCGGTGCAACCGAGGCAGTGACCCAAGGTTCCCGCTTTCAGGGGCCCCGGCCCTATGGCTTTACTTGGATTTCTATGGAGGAAATGTAAAAAAGTGTATTTTGGACGTCATTTGCTGAGAAATGTATCCAAAACGACTTTGTTGTTATAAAATATGAACTTTTAATGTGTTTAATAAAACCATAAGGGGGCGCTACACTGTCCGCTATATTGAATCTGATTCCCATAAGCTACAGAATAAGTATTTTTTTCCGTTAATTCGTGGAATAAATTTAAAAATTTGGTTTCATTTTGAAGTACTGTCATATACGGATGTTGATTGCTGAATACATTTTCAAAACCCGTTTTATTGTTTTCATACACGTATGATAGAAATAGTAAAAAATAGTAAATTTTATTACCACTTACTTTTATTACTTTATTAATTGGTACCCAACTTCGCCGTTTTGAATGTAGGGAGCCGAGCCTTAATACAAAGTTCTTTGAAGCCCTTAGACAATTTTAGAAAAAGATTCAGTATTTCACAGCGAAAACCTAGTGAAGAAACTTGGAATATGTGTGTACGTTATAGGGTATAGAGCTCGGTTTTGCCCAATGACGAAAGGCTGCAAGAGCCAAAATCTTGGTTCAAAGTGATTGTCTTTTACCCCATGATAGTTATGTGGGCAACTAGACGCACGATTTCAAAAAATGAAGTCAGTTTTTGAACACGTACAAAATTGTTCGACCTGAATTTATTTAAAAAAATCAAGCGAAAATGATGTTCAAACGGAAGCCGTCAACTTCATGAAACTATTTCCTGATGACATGTTTGCTGATGACTTTTCCTCAGCAAATGTCAGTAAAAAGGAATTTTAATGGACGAACAAGATTACAGTTTTGAATAGTAATGTAACTTATTGTGTTTTGCTTGTAACAATACATTTGCTTTCGTTTTGAACTTGTGTGATAATTTCAAATCATGTCCCTCACTCACTTGTACTATTTTCTTTACATAATTATCAAAACAAACTTTAAACCTTTCTTTCCTTTACATATTTTAATATCAAAAGTTGAAACTAATTTAAGTTACTTGAAACTAACTATGGAAAAAATTTAATGTAAATTTGTTTGTTAAGACCAGTTTATATAGCCTAAAACAGGCTTATTGTCTTGATGTTTAATCCACCACAGGTATAACTTGCAAACTACTGTTGGTTGCATAGACCTCCGAAATCACAACAGCATGTACAAAGTCAGCTGTTCATAAATTAGTACGCACTCATTGCTATCGTAACTGCTATAGCCTGTCTCAGGTTAAGTTGAGGCAAGAGGGTGGGTAATTAGGGTCGGTCTCAACCGTCATAAAACTGACCCTTATTAATGCCGCCTGAGTGAACCTGTAGAACACTCTAGTATACAATTTCAATTCTGTATGTCTTAAGTGAAAATGAAAAAACGATAACTTATTTCGTTTCATGATACTTTCCTGATAATTTTGATACCAAATTTGATTACATTTTGCCAACTTTGAGCTGTACTAGCATTATAAACTTTCTTAGTTGAATTAAGTAACATTACTAATATGGTTTACAACAATAAAGCCACAAAAATGTACTAGAGAAGTTCATATTTAAATATGTAACAAATAATCATTATTTGAGAAAAAAAAACTCGATACTGTATCGTTATTTACCATAATAGCCTACAAACAATTGTGTGTTTGTACCATCTTAATCGGCCGACGGGGACCTACCCTGTCCGCCATATTGAATCTGATTCCCATAAGAGCAATGCTACAGAATAAGTCATTTTTTCTGTTAATTTGTGGAATAAATTTAAAAATTTGGTTTCATTTTTAAGTACTGTCATATATGGATGTTGATTGCTAAATACATTTTCAAAAACTGTTTTATTGTTTTCATAAACATATGATATAAATAGTAAAAAACAGTAAACTTTATTAATTTTTTACTCAGTTGCAAAAAGAGATATTGCACAAAATCTTAGCAATCAACACCCACAATCTATTTTACTTTAAGGAAAAAATACAGCTTTCGTTTTTTGACAAAAAACACAAAAATATGCTTAATAGTGAAGGTATGTTTTGGTTATTTAATATTGAAATTGATAGCCAACATCGCCGTTTTGAATGTAGGGAGCCGAGCCTTAAAGTGTTGTAATTGTTTTTTTTTTTTTTTGTCAATACAACAAATTACAAAATTAAGCTCCGAAACGCAGAGAGAAAGTTTTAACTATCCCATATGGTAATTATAATATGTTATTACTATTTATTATTATTATTATTATGTTGCGTTAATTAATGCAATATAATTAATACCGCTTTATCATTAATAATAAAAATTTAATTTTGTAATTTCTTGTATTGAAAAAAACAGTTACAACACTTTAAGTCGGCCGATTAACATGGGACAAACACAAATTGTTTATATTATGATAAATAACGATATAGTATCGATTTTTTTCTCAAATAATGATTATTTATTACATTTTTAAATATGAACTTCTCTAGTACATTTTTGTGGCTTTATTGTTGTAAACCTTATTTAATGTTGATTCAACTAAGAAAGTTTATAATGCTAGTATGGCTCAAAGTTGGCCAAATGTAATCAAATTTGGTATCAAAATTATCTGGAAAATATCATGAAACGAAATATGATATCGTTTTTTCATTTTCACTTAAGACATACAGAATTGAAATTGTATACTAGAGTGTTCTACAGGTTCACTCAGGCGGCATTAATAAGGGTCAGTTTTATGACGGTTGAGACCGACCCTAATTACCCACCCTCTTGCCTCAACTTAACCTGAGACAGGCTATAGTAAAAAGATGTCATTTCAGCGTTAAAATTAATTTGTACCCGAGACAGCCGGAACAACTAAAATACCAATCCGTTAAATACATGTTCAAGTAGGTTCAAACGACCGACAACTCGACCTCTTCGCCCAATTAAAAATCAAATTAAAGCCAAGTTCAAGAGTCAGGTTGGTCCATCGATGTATTATACATCGATGGGTTGGTCCCGTTGAGTTGAAATCAAGCCAATGACTTAACCCCTCCCCACTGCTTTATATAGGTTGGGTTCTGTCTTTGTACATGCAATGTTACAACTGGCTGAAAAAAAAACTAAACGTTCATTCTGTGACGCATTAGACTTAGACCACGTACATTTTGTGACGCATTAGACTTAGACCACGTTCATTCTGTGACGCATTAGACTTAGACCACGTACATTTTGTGACGCATTAGACTTAGACCACGTACATTTTGTGACGCATTAGGCTTGGACCACGTACATTTTGTGACGCATTAGGCTTAGACCATGTACATTTTGTGACGCATTAGGCTTAGACCACATAAATTTAGTGACGCGTTAGGCTTGGACCACGTACATTTTGTGACGCATTAGACTTAGACCACGTTCATTCTGTGACGCATTAGACTTAGACCACGTACATTTTGTGACGCATTAGAC
>JAGFPH010000199.1:294843-333269 GCA_018207615.1 Philaenus spumarius | reverse complement strand
ATAGGAGGTGGTTATTTAAAATTGCAAAAGTAGGACATATCATGGAAAATATTAGTTCATGTAACTCACATCCATACTATATTATTATATTATTATTATTTAAACTATTCGATCGATTTCGAACAAATTTGCACCAAACATGTCAATTAGGCCTGTACAGATGCACGAAAAAACGTTTTGACAAATTTTGGAAAAACAACCCCCTTTTTGGCCAAAAACCCCCAAAAATCAGTTGTTATTATTTATTATTATTACATAAACGAGAATTTTTAGAAAGATGGGGTTTTTTGCATATGGTAGGGTACATTAAGGCCTACAAATATGCCAAATTTTATCAAAATCGTTAGAACCATTTTTTATAACTGACACACAGACACACGTACAGACATCACCCAAAACCCACTTTTTTTGGGTTCAAGGAGCACCAAAACAAATAATTCCATTGAAAATATTTTTGGGTTCAGGGAACACTAACACAGATAATTCTACTAAACAATTTTTTGGGGTTCAGGGAGCACCAAAACAGATAGTTTCACTAAAAATTCAAATGCGAAAATTTGGATGAAAACAATACTTTCTCCTGAAGATAACGTGCAAAGACGTTCACATTGCCTAAGATTAGAAATGTTTAAGTATCTAAATCTACTTTGCCTACAAAAACTGTATAGTACGCTCACTACTCATTAACAAATAAAAAATACTACGTATAGGGGGGAGAAAGTAAAAAAGAAAAGATCAGCTCCTAGCATAGGAAATACGAAATTTGCGTAGCAGTGAACGTGTTAAACAACAATTTCCATGCTTATTGTTAAAATTTTGATATAGTTACCCATGTAAAATGATATAAGACGTAAGAATGATATTATAAGACGTAAGAATGATGAATGATTTTCTTTTGTTAAAGTAAAGTACCCTATTTCTGTTGAACCTTCATAGTTTTCTTATTTAATAGATCAGATCAAGCTTGCAAGAGAGTAAGGCTGTAACCTACTGCATCCATGTGTGTTGTACGTTGTATAAATTTGTTGTACGTTGTTTTTATAGTTTAATCAAATCTAAATATTAATATGCACGCAATGCACAATGATGTAAAATATTTTGCTGGATCCTCTATTGTGCTGTCTATTTTATAATTAATTTAACTTGCACTTTTAAACCTAGTGGTATTAATTTTTACGACTAAATTTCGGGATTTCGGAGGGGGTTTTGACCCTCTAACCTCCCCCCTTGGCTACGGCCTTATGACAAGGCAAAATGAAAATAGTATTACATATACAAAGAGATGTTTACCAATAATTTAAAACACATCCAATCTTTCGTACAGTAAAATAAAAGTTAAAACCTTTAATCACGAAAACATATTTTTCTATTACCAAAAAATCTTTTAAATAATAAATTCAACTTGAAAATTTACTTTCAAATATAAAGTTAATTTTAAGATACATACGAAATTAAGATTTCATCAATTGGAAAGGAAAAAGATATCGCCCAACGTGGGGCTCGAACCCACGACCCCGAGATTAAGAGTCTCGTGCTCTACCGACTGAGCTAGCCGGGCTTGCAGTAAAGTTGCTTCTGTTGCGTATATCAATCTGGCCTTCACTAAGAAATCGTATTTATTTTTGTATGCAATGTTTATCCGAAAACAAAAATAACAGTTCTGTTCAGGTTGTCATTAAAACATTCAATCATTGAGGGGGGCAATAAGATAACAGAATTATTAAATTTTTGATATTTTTCATTTTGTTCTCTAGTCTATTCTGAACACATTGGCACACATTTCTAAAAAATATCTTAATTTTTACAAAAGTTGTGAAGAAATATCTAAAGTGATGTCACGTCCATTTTTACATTGTTTGGTGTGCTGAGGATGCCTTTTCACCTACACTTTAAAGGAGATTTTCCAAAACCAGTGTTTTAATTTACGCTTTCCTTTATAACTCAAAAACTATTGAAGCTACTCCAAATTTTCAGGATATACTTGGGGCGTCTATGGCTACAATCTGAACTATAATCTTCACCGTGAGTAAAAAAACATAACAAAAATTAATTATTACAGGGAAAAAAATTTGGAAAACGGTTGACCCTAAAGGCCATCCATGTAACTTCCCGCTAAGTTTAATTACGACAAACACTATTTTTGGAAATTTTGAACTGCCATAACTTTTGAATGAATCAACCGATTTTTATGCGATTTGCGGCAATCGATGCAGTTTTTTAAGTCCATTGAAAGAATCAACAACAAACATTTTTCAGATGAAAAGTTTCGGAGAAATTGAGGAAAAACACTTTTTTTATTTTCTTTCGTTCACGATATCTCGCGAATGAATCAACCGATTTTTATGCGATTGGCGGCAATCGATGCAGTTTTTCGAGTCCATTGAAAGAATCGACAACAAAAAATTTTCTGATGAAAAATTTCCGATAAATTGAGAAAAAACACCTTTTTTATTTTCTTTCATTCACGATATCTCACGAACGAATTAACCGATTTTGACCGGACTGGTAGCGATCGACGTCGCTTTTCAAGGTTTAAAGCTGATTAGATTTTGGAATTGATCGGTAAAGCCGTTTAAAAGTTATTCCAAAAAAACCTGATTTGAAAAAAAATTATTTCTTAGTATTTTCGAAATTTCTCAGAACCTACCGGTCCGAATTAGTTGAAATTTTCAGGAAATCTAAGTTTGATGGAACTCTTTAGAACGCCGTTTGGTAGGATCAAATCGGTTAAGCCGTTCAAAACTTATAAGCGGGTCACATACTTACATACATACACACACACACACACACACACACCCGCAGACACACACACATACACACCGACAGGGAGTGGTCAGGGAAGATTCCTAGGACCTCAAAACGTCGAGATCTGATTAATACTCGATTTTCGAAAAACGGGGTGAAACCAATAACTTCCCGATTTTAGAAAATTTTAAATTTTCTTAGCGGGAAGTTAAAAACTTAAATTTAAACTGTTTTTATTTATTTTTTTTAAATCTTGTTGTTGTTGTAATAAAGTACTTATTTTGGTTCAATTTGTTCTACTATCCAACAGAAACCAGGAAAAATGTAGTTTTTAGATGTATGATTTCAGATATGGCAGTAACTAAGGAAACGGAAAGTGTATTTAAATTTTTTTTCTAAAGTGTTAATAAATAAACAAATATAGGTTTATTCAAATTTTTTGGGGAGAAATTTTTTTTTATTAACAGGGTTATATAAAGAGCAAAATCTGAAAATTTCATTCAAATCTAATTTTATTTGAGGTCACAGTAAAATATTATGTTTCTGTATGTAAAACGATTGCGACTCTTTGGTATCGCCCCCCTTAAGATTGGCCGGAGTGTAAGGAAAGCAAACGTTACAATAATAAAATAGTAAAATCAAATTGGATAGGCCTATTATCACGAACAAAAACATGTCTTTATGGAGTTAAAGCTTACACAATAACAATAGCTTATCAGCTGCGATTATTTAACTCATTGCAAAAACAAAACACTAAGCAAAACAAAACTACTCTGCAAAAAATATCCGAATTTCATAACAGAAAAGATAATATGTGTTTTATAGATGACCCAACTAATTATATTTGATTATTTTAATTTGTTTCCAATACCCTTGTCACGATAAAGGAATTGTTAGCTAAAATTAAAATAAATTAAATAATCCAATCACGCAACTGAACCGCTGTCGTGAGTTGAGCGAATTTCCAAAATTAAGTTTATAGGCCTATGTTTTAGGGTTTCAACCAACAATTTGGGAAATAGGTCTATTCACGACGGTTCTGAATAGCTGCAAAATGCTTCGCACGCCATTCCGCATATTGGGATTATCTTCAATACACAATGCATTGCGTGTTTCGCACGCCATTCCGCATATTGGGAGTATCTTCAATGACCGATGCATTGCGTGCGTCACACGCTAGCCCCACGGTAGAATCCACCACATGGCTTTGAACCGGGCACTTTTATGGTGTTTTGGAGGAACCAAGCGAGCTATAAGGTTGCGTAAAAAAACAAAATGTGCAGAATAACAACCTACATTTATATTTGTAGAAAAAACTCTAAAAAAATTCATCCTCGTAGGACAAATCTCAAAAAATAGTTACTTAGGGTCAAAAAATGTGCTTCCGGTTGTTGAATTTTGGCTAACGAGCGACGTAGACAACCAACAGTGTACCAAATTTGGACCAGATCGGACTTAAAATGCGGCCGCTAGATTGCGAACACATATACAGTATACATATAAATATATGATTTTTAATGACAACCCAAAACGTATTCTAGGGACCATGATCGATGCTCATTTGCTACTCCCGAAATTGGGTCTTACCATAAGGTTCACTGCAGTAACTCATTTTTCCTATGGAAATTCGCTAATAATCCGATGACGCAGCTGAACCGCTGTCGTGAGTCGAGCGAATTTACAAAATTGAGTTTATGTTTTAGGGTTTCAAGCAACTATTCGGGAAATTAGACTACTCACAAGGGCTCTGAATAGCTGTCTCCAAGTACAAAATAAATTAGTAGACCACCGTATTGTTCCGCTCGCTTGTTTGACCTTGCGGCCTCGAATTATAGACTGCTTCGCTTCGCGAGGTAAAACATACAGGGTACTTACGGTATTTGACGTTTCGACCAATTTTGAGAGAACCAGACGGCCTGTAAGGTCGAGTAAAAAAACAAAATGTGCAGAGTAATCTCCTAAATATATTTTCAGCCAAAAACCATAAAGTTTCATTTTGTACGAAAAGGCTGAAAAAAAGTTACTTCCAGTGAAAAAAACTTTCGGTTGTTGGATTTTCGCCAACGAAGTCGTCCAAGCGACTTAGAAAACCAACGTGGGTACCAAATTTGTGAAAATTTCTAAATCCACTCAGAGGATCAATTTTCAAATCTTCCATGAACATTTTTGTCCATTCACGTTGTTGTAGGAACGGCCGAACCCACACGAGGGGTTTTGCTCTGCTCTTTTTTGTTAAACTGCCGAAAATTACACAAGCAACTGTGAAGTAACTAAAACGCCCTCTTCAGTTAACATGTTGGTGGTTACCGATTTATGTTATTGAAACCTAAATAGTTCGAAAGTTCTGTGCACGCACATTTGTTCGCGAACAGTACAGAACAGTTCAGAAACACCACTTTATTTAAACCACTTCGAAAATGAATTTATAATGTCTGGACTCAATCCACATTGTGCGAAAATTATTTTTTACACACGATATGTTGACGACACGTTTCTTGTGTTCGATGGAACATTACGTCAGGCGGAAATACTTAAACTGTACCTCAATAAGATCAACCCGAAGATCCAATTCACAATCGAGACTGAATTAGACAACAGCATAAATTTTCTTGATTTAACTATAGCCAAAGTGTCAGATAGACTCAAGTACAAAATCTTCCGAAAGCCCACCACTACCGACACAACCATACATGCGCACTCACACCACCCGATATCCCATAAAATGGCAGCTTACAATAGCTTTGTCCAAAGTCTTTTAACAATACCAATGAACCAACAGGACTTCCGTGACGAACTTGAAACCATCAAACACATAGCACATACGAATGGTTATCATGACGAAATGATCGATAAATTGCTACGTAAACATATTTCAAACAAACAAAACCCCATCAAACGCACTAAAAGTAAAAATAGGAAATTTGTTTCAGTCGAATATTCAAACGTCGTTCCACATATGTTAAAAAAACACGTTTGCAAAACATGATATCAACGTTACTTTTCGCACCAACAATAACGTGCAAAAGTTATTACGACCAAAACGTTTGATCCCGACGGAAAAGAAATCGGGTGTTTATAGAATTGAATGCGATGATTGTGACAGTTTCTGTGTTGGTCAGACGGGCAGAGCTTTCAAAGAACGGTTTAAAGAACATTTGCCACACAACAACATGCGCAAAATAAATTCAAACTTCGCTCAACATTTAATTGACTCCAACCATTCATACACTGATTTTAACACAAATTTGACCCCAATCCATTTTTGCAATAAGGGAAGACTTTTGGACGCAATGGAAAAATTATATAAGAAATATACAAAGAATTTAACAAAAATCCCACCAATGTCTTAAACGATCAGCTGTCATTCAAGAGTAATGATCTATATGACACAGCCTTCGGCTATCTCAAGAAAACCTGTCCTTAGGCTAAATAAATATTGATATTCCATAAATTCTGTTAGTACAGCAGTGGCCGCTCAACGATGTACATCGTAGGAATAAATTACTATTCGGCATTTATGTTTAAATGTGTTTTAAACGTTTTGTAAAAGTGTTGCGTGTTTGTGTTTTTTATAAAGTGTGTTTTATGTGTGCTTGACAATGGGAATGCGTTCCCGAAACGCGTCGTATTAAGATTAGTTAATCATTCTTCAGAAGTCACAAGACGGACAAATTTAACAAGGTAATATTTATTAATATATTATCTTCTATATTAGTTCAGAAACGTTTTTCTTTAGGTGGAGGCAGTGCATGTTCACAGCATTGAACGCACAGTGTACTGCACAAGTTCGCGCACAAACGTGTGCTTCACAAAATTTCGGTGGACGGCACCATAAGGATCACGCTAAATTCCTCACGTCACATCAGTGGAACACAACCAGATACCTTGTAATCCTGCTAATAAAGGATCACCTCCTGAGCCTTCCTAATGCCCTGCACATTAATCAATGTCCACAAGAGTCATCAGTCATGTGATCAGTTGAGCTTCCGAGTGTATCTCATAAACCGCTACGCCTGAGCTTTGTGTAAGCGAAAACCGGTCAGATCATTATCACCTAGTACAGTATGAAGCATGAAATGCATCTAAATCTATATATAGGCTATCAAAGGAAAAAAGTAAATGTGTGCGGTCGTGCGACCCCCGCCAAGAACGAAGTTCTTTTCTTCAGTTCTTTTACCAGCCTTACGGGTCTGCTGCAGTAAACGAGAAAGCAAACCGGAAACGCAACCGCTTCTCACTGTATCCCTATCTAAACAGTGCAATTTCTTGCAGCTGAACGCTTTGACATTGCCTCATTTCATACCATTTTATAAGTCTATCTTTTGTAATTGAGTGTTGAAAAAAAAACTGAATATTCTTTATAAAATTTCGGATCCGGCTTGCAAATTATTTTTCATTATTAATTTTTTATTGTGTTATAAAAAAAATTCAAACTTTGTGCTTACAAAATGTCAATTACATAACAAATCAAAAACATTTAAAAAAATGTAAATTTCAAGACGGATGCGTATTGTGACTGTGCTTAAAATAAGACATTGCAAACAATTTTATGATAAAAAGTAAACGAAATAAATGGTTTGAAATTTAACATTGCTCTTATGGGATAAAAATCCAAGATGGCCGCCACTACAGCAGACCCTTAACGGTAACATACGCACATAATTTTAATCTTTCAATTGCCGTTTATTATTAGATTGTTTTTTATACAAATTTAATATTTCCATACGTTTAATGTTATTATAATAAAAGTGTAGAATTAATAAAATTATAACATCAAAGCTAAGACGGTAAACACAGTTAAACGTCCATTAATTGTAAATACACTTAATAAACATAAAATGTTGGTTCATCAGTCTAGGCATAACCTAAAACTATTGTATGTATAAGGCAGGTAAAATAAATTAAACAGACGGACAGCAAACTTTCAGTTCCCAAGCCATGTATCTCAAGGACTTTCACACCTCGGTTGCAAATGAAAGGACTACTTTCTGTTACATTTATCTGGTGGAAGATCAAACGCAACTATGTCGGACATAACCAGGATATTACCGTCATCAATAACAGACGTCTGATGGCACAAGCAAGAGTTACACTTCAAAACTAACCACCTGGGCAATGACAATAACCGATTTCCGTTCGGAACGCAAAAACGTTAGACAAAATATTTGTTTTTAGTTTACGTAATAATGTTCTGCGTACTTTACTGAGCAATAAAATATATAATAGTATACAGTTTACTCAATTGGGACACATCCTATAGATGGGTAAAAAATGACTCCCCCCGAGAAAAAAGGGGCGACGCGCGCCCCCCCCCCCCCCCCCCCCCCCCCCCTAGCTATGTACATTATTAATTATAGTCAGGTATTTTTCTTTAAAGAGATTAGCACTAAAGTATGTTTTAAATGTTATGTGCCGTTTGATTTTACATATACTTATTTTATTTTTTACAAAAGTTCAAGCATGAGCTGTTGGGTCACTACTTGGTGCGGCTTCTAGGAGTGTTATAGGTCTTTGTGTATTCACTGACGGTGTAAAGGTACAGACTCAATGCTGTGTGGGTTAATATTTCATATGAACAGCCAAATTGGCTTCCCAAATTTTAAAAGTTTTCTTGGGGAGGTCAAAAATATCCCTGGACTCCTTTTGCCGAAGGAGGGGAGGATACTCTTTAACACGTTCACTGCTAAGCAAATTTCGTATTTCCTTTGCTAGGAGCTGACTTTTTATTTTTATATTTATGGTCTAAATGAGTAGAAATTACTTTATTTTTTATTTTTGAACCTTTCTACTAATAATCAAATATTTAAAGCGGACGCACATGTGCGTCCGTAGCATATAGGCTTAAAATTGGCGAGCGAAGCACGCAATGCAACGTGTATTGAAAATACTCCCAATATGGGGGTTGGCGTGCAATGCACTGTGCTTCTCATAGTGTTCAGTGTCAAGCTCACATGTGCGTCCTTAGCAGTGAACGTGACCCATACCCCGGTCTAGCCTCCCCCTTCCCCCACCCCCCTAGAAAATATCATATGGGCGCCCATGACACTTGCTGTAATTAATCTGACACTTGTTAGGTAAAACTATGGGTGGTCCAATAAAAACTAACTGTTTTCAAAATGAACTAATTCGACAACGCAGCTGAACCGCTGACCAGAGTTGAACGAATTTCCAAAGTTAAATTTATATGTTTTAGCGTTTCAAAACAATTTTGGGAAATTGGTCTGGTCACGAAGGCGCTAAATAGCTGCCTCCATATATGGAATATATTAGTAGAATTTTTTTGCACCTAAGCCTCCAGCTTCGTGAAATGAGATGCCCCGAGAATAGTCTCCTCAATATAGTCATTGACCCATCTCAGGGTTCTATAACAAGGGTGTGCCGTTATTCGAGTCGCGCGCCACCAAGATATTACGATTTGTCAAACTCTGCTTTACCGACCATATGCAGCGTTCTAGTAGTCTCTTTTTAGCCCGTAAGGCAGCACCACTCTACAGAGCCACCAGCTGTCGGCAGTCGCTGTCATGCGTTTTAACCAAATGACTCGGCATGTAGGTCGGTTCAGTCATAAGTCGCCATTATTCTCCTTTGTCCATCTGAGAACCGACTCCATGTCTTCGCCTATGATGCAGTTCTTGTAAATTTTTGTAAATGTTAATGTCGTGATTTGTTAAACGACAGTGCGTTGTTAAAATAAAATGCTTTATACTTAAAGCCTATTCAACAAATCCAGGTATGTCTTAGTGTTTTAACTATATCGCCAAATCAAATGTCTTAGCGTTTTCATTTTTGGTTATGAAACATTACCTTTGTAAGTTTTTGCCAATCAAGTTAGGCTTACATTTAATATTATAAATAATATTTCATATTCATTAAGTATATTTTAATATCTATGTAATTCAATTTTTCTTTCCTTGAGTACAATCAGTATACAATTAGTGTAACCTGCCTAACTTCAAACTTAAGTCTAGGCTAAAGCAATTTGTATAACCATTCTGTTATAACTTTGAAAGTCATAAAGTAGAACTGTGTAACTTATTAAACAAATAAGAACTTATTAAACTCATATTTCAAATAATTTGTCTGAAATATATGGACATATGAACATGCACATTCTGAAAGTTTAACATGTGTTGAAAGCATGAACATGTGGTAACAGTTAAAGTTTAACATGACAAATGGTAACAGGTTAACCAATGTTAAATCTTGATTTACCAATTAACATTTATTCTCAACCCTGCTTGTTAAACACTTATCAAAATAATATAAAGGCAAACTCTTTAAGCCTAAAGTCTGTTCACAATGTTTTTGGTTTTAAAACCTACCATAAATGCTAAAACCATGTTCTTTTGTTTTACATGCAGTGTATACTGGTACAAGATGGAGAGTTAAAAATGTCCTTCTGCTATTAAAACAAAAACTTTACCTTCTGACCATCAATGCAACTTCTTACTGTTTAATTTCGGCGACAGTGCCTAGTGTTTGAAATAGCTACACTCAAATTACCAACTACCTTTTAAAACATAGCTATCAGCTATGTAATAAAGTTGTACTTAAATCTGCAGTGAATATTCTCATAAACTGTTTTTTTTTTAATAGGTTGTGTAAATATTGTTGTCTTTCATAAAATTTTAATATATAATAATGTCTTTTGTAATTTAATTTAATTGGGAGGTGCGCTATAGCAAATTTTGGAACTACAGTCCTTCAGGGATTTTCAGTAGAAATTTAAAGCCTTTTTTTTATTTATTATAAGAGAGACGTCTCACCATATCATTAAATGCCATTATTTTTTATTATTTAATTTTACTTAGCATTAAGGTTGGCCAACAAAATAAATATTACCTATTAATAAATCCATGGTACTATGCATGTAATCTTATAATTTTGTATAGTTAATAAAATTGTATAAATTTGTATTTATTATTAATGGGGAGGGTTTTTCAGCTTTTAATTTTTTAGGGAGGGATCTTTTAAATTCAACAAAATAATTATTGTAAACCAAAACTTTTATTCAATTCTTTTACTATAACTAAGGGCATATAAATTTTGACTTTTGTAATTAAGGGCATGTCTTTTTTTTAATATATTTAAAATATATTTTTCTTTTTGGCTTTGGTCAATAAATTAAAATCTAATCTAATTTCTTCTTTATTGAGTTGACCTCAATATACCAAAATAATATTTGTGAGTGATCGGCTAAGACATTTCTTCAGTTTGGCGAGAATAATTTGTTTAAGGTAAGTCTTTTGAACATTTACAGTCTATGTGGTCCAGTCTAGCTTCCATATTTTATTTGTCGTTATCCGAGACTGGTACAAGGGCTATACCATTTTGCTCATTTACGGTGACCCAGTATCGATCGCCTATGACGTCACTATGCTGACACTACACTAGCTGGTAATATTTCAGTAATGTGCGCGATGTCGTTAACTCGCTGTTGTAACTCGACGGAAAGGCTTCAGTAAACTAAAATTTAGATATTCTAAATCTACATAAAGTACGGATTCTAACAGTATGAAAAACGTTTATTTTAACAGGTATTTCGAATTTTAATAATGGAAAATATTTGAGAATTATCACGGACTGACATGGAAAAGTTACTAAGCGAGGAAATTTTTTATTTTTGGGTTTTAAACAAACTTCCAGCGGGAAAGTTGTAGCCAATGAATTGATCTAAACTATCCAATTCACCGATTTGTGATAAAATGTTTACATCATTATGAAATCGTTTTTTAAATGAGCGCGAGGAGGTGGCGTGCCGCCACTCCCGAAGTACAGTTGTTTGATACGGGAATAACGTGTATGTACATATTGTTATTTTAAGGTAATATAGTAAACCACTTGTCCTCAGGTAATTATGCCAGCTAGAAAAAAATAAGCATTTTATTTTAACATAAACTAATTTTAATTTATAATTAAAATTGTATATTATTGAAATCGGAAGTCGGTGCATATTACGTCATCAAAAACAAGATGGCGTCATCTGTCGCAACTCGGTGCAAAAAACGTAGTCCCATAAGAGCCCATGTTGGGCCCAAAGGGGCGCCATGCCTACTTCTGCTGGTTCGAACCTCGGCAAGACCAAAACTTTTTTCAAACTGACGGAATAGAGCGTTTCAGAAAATGCGTGACGGTAAAATCCAATACATAGCGCCGAGGTGCTCCTACAAAAATACTTCGACAACGAAAATACGACGTGAACTGTCCACTGTTCCATGTTTACCCAAATGGCATCTGCTTTGTTCTTAATTGTTGCAACAATCAACAGTATAAACTAAATAACAGCTGAGAAACAGCTGTTTAAAAAGTGTCAGGTTTTATTGGGCCACCCAGTATTATTTATCATCTTGGCTTTGAAGCTTTACAAATCTAAATCAGGTAAGTAACGCAATGTGCAGGCAGAAAGTCGGTTTCACGTCCACATCAATTAATTGGTATTGTTTACTTCGCACCCCTGCCCATCACGCCCCGCCAAGTATGTTCCGAACACGGCTAAAAGTGATTCTATTTATTAAAACTTACACTCGCCAGCTGTTTTACCCCACAGTACGCATTATCCCTGCCGAAGCTCTATCATTTCCCAACGATATTATTGAATGTAGTTACGGATAAAGACACACCGCGCGTTCAAGTCTCTTCTAATAACAGAGCAGTATCCTTGCTGCGGTGAGAACCCGGTATCAAGGCGGACCGTATTGACATTGTGGGAAAACTTACCAAGGTCGCTGCATAATGGAATTTTCAATTGAACTTGAACGCTCT
This sequence comes from Philaenus spumarius, assembly GCA_018207615.1. Classification (NCBI taxonomy): domain Eukaryota; kingdom Metazoa; phylum Arthropoda; class Insecta; order Hemiptera; family Aphrophoridae; genus Philaenus; species Philaenus spumarius. Next base: position 320,762 of record JAGFPH010000199.1, on the reverse strand, counting down.
CGCATTCTTGCTTGTAATAAATAGCTGCGGGACTTTACTGGTTAAATAATATTATACCGGGTGTTCATAAAGTCCCTTTAACTTTAACCCTGTCATTAATTTTGTTACTGAAAATAAGTTAACAAAACTTTGTATGTATCTTGTGTTGCATAACAGACAAATTGTTTTACATAACTGAAACTCTATAATTTTAGGGGACTTAGGGGGGTTAACAATTTCAACTATAAAGGTAGGTCATGCAATACAACATTGAAAACCTTATTAAGGCGAGGGAAGGTAACCTGCCCGCCATATTGAATCTGATTCCCATAAGAGCAATGCTACAGAATAAGTCATTTTTTCCGTTAATTTGTGGAATATATTTTAAAATTCGGTTTCATTTTGACGTACTGTCATATGCGGATGTTGATTTCTGAATACATTTTCAAAACCCGTTTTGTTTTCATAATCGTATGATATAAATAGTAAGAAATTACTAATAGGAAATTTTATTAATTTTTTACTCAGTTGCGAAAAGAGATATTGCAAAAAAAAACTTAGCAATCAACCCGCTCAATCTATTTTACTTTAAGAAAAAAAATACAGCTTTCGTTTTTTGACGAAAATAACACAAAAATATGCTTAAAAGTGAAGGTATAGTTAGGTTATTTTAACATTGAAATTGGTAGCCAACTTCGCCGTTTTGAATTTAGGGACTCGAGCCTTAAAAGAGAAACAGAATGGCGCAAACTACACTCGATTCTACGTTCACCGTGCAGTACAGGTCTTACGGGAGAATTGACATGCTACTACCATTACAGCGAACATCACGTTTATTGTCATGCGGGTTGCGTTAACTGACCGAGCGTAGCATGGGAGTAGATGTTTTTTAGTTGACTATTATCGATGAGACTGTCGTAAGGATAACATGGCTTATGGATGGGTGCTATGTACTGCACGGTGAACGTGGAATCGGGTTTAGAGTTTAATATCTTCATCGTTTCAAAGTATTGGACAATCAAAGTTGTAAAAAGTTATATTTTTATTATAACACGAAAACAGGTTCTTGTCAGTAAAAAAAAAAAACATTTCAACCTTGTCTTCATTTGAGCGACTCATTTGTATCAAAGCAAAACTGAGTGCTTCACAACAAATATCAGGAACAAAATGAGGGAGGTATTGGTATCCTATCAGTGCATAAAAAGTGGTGCTTGGTAGAGAAAATCAGAAGCAAAGATCAAGGGTTGTATTCCCGGTTCTATTAACATTTTCCCCCCAAAGTTTGTCAAGTACAAATAGAAACTCGGATATATTAATGGTATTTTATTTACTGTTTCTATTTTTAAAATGTGTTACATTTAACCTCAACCTACAACCTACTTATTCCTAATATTAACAAATTAATAACCTGCTTTGATGTTATGATAAAAATATTACTTTCCAGAATTTTGATTGCCCATTACTTTGAAACGAAGCAAGATACTAAGCTCTAGTTTGCGCCATTCTGTTTCTCTTGTAATAACCTTTTCGATGGTGTATTACACGACCTACCTTTACATTTGAAATTGTTATCACCCCTACCCCAATCAAGCCTCCAAAATCACAAAGGTTCAGATACGTCAAAAACATTTGTTCTCTTTTACAACACAAGATATATACAAAGTTTTCTTAACTTTTTTTCAGTAACAAAAATAATAAGGAGGGTTAAAGGGATTTTATGAACACTCTGTATATTTACTAGTAAGCTACCATGAAAAATCACAGGCAGGTTAATTAGATACACATCAGAAATATATAATTTAAAAAAAATAATACTATTTAAAAACAACAGACTTTATCTAGGCCTACCTAACTACGCTCAGGAGGATTTTTAACTAACTAAATGTGCACAATTATAAAGATTACTAACTGTATATTTACTAGGTATATTTATTATACTGTTATTTACATAATATATTATTATATTTATCATGAAAGATAAAAATATTATTTTTTAATTGATTTTTATTTCATATAGTCATATCAAACAGTTAAAAAGTTTTAAATATTATAAATCAAATGTTGTAAAATTTATATATGCTTTTATAAAACTGTAAAAAAACTTTTTATTTGTATTTGTAAATAAACTGTATCAGTTAACTGACACAAACTTTCTCCCAACTTACTGTAGTCAAAATAATATTGTTTTTAATCATTTTATTTACTACTTTTTAGAACAAAACAAAAAAATAATATTCTACCTACGTCAATCGTATAAAAAAGTTATTGTCCCAGGCGGGATTCGATCGCACGACCTTTGAATTACTGGCCGTCCTCGCTACCGTTGTGCTACCCCGTGCGGCCGTCGCCGTGATGCTAGATTGACAACATAAACTTGTTTATTTTTTAACATTTCCCCATAATTATGAAACGCCGAAGTTTTGATAAAAGCGGGTGGTGTCATTTTGTTTGGCATCTTAAGCACTATAAATACTGAAAATTTGATCAAAATCGTTAGAGCCGTTATTGAGAAATTTGCATTTGTGTCGTTTTTTATTAGTTTTTAGGGGTAAATTACCCTTAAAAATTAAAAATTCCAAAAAATGAAAAAAACGCCTGGAGATATTAGGGTTTAGTACCTACATACCAAATTTCATGAAAATCGGACCAATAGTGTCCCCTCTGGTCGTGTATACATACTGACACACTGACAGACAGACACCACGTTAAAAACACTTTTTTGGGTTCAGGGAGCACCAAAACAAAAAATTCCACTAAAAATATTTTTGGGTTCAGGGAGCACCAACACAGATAATTGCACTAAACAATTTTTTGGGGTTCTGGGAGCACCAAAACAGATAATTCAACTGAAAATTCAAATTCGAACATTTTTACGAAAACAATACTTTCTCCATATACTACGTATAGGGTGGAGAAAGTAAAAAAAAAGTACTTGCACTTTAAAACATAAAACTATATTTTGAACTATCACTATCTTGTACTCTGGGTCTGAATTATTGCTATTTTATCATAAAAGTTTCAACTTCTATTAAATTTACTAGTAATACTAGTAATGCTTCGCTATTGCTTGATTTAATTTAAAGGGTAGTAAAGTTATTCCATTTCATTACATTGTCTTAATCGACTTGCAAAATGGTTTTCATGCCACTTAAAAATATACTACTCAAATTTAGATTTAGTAAACCTTTAGGCCTATAGATAATACAATAAAAATTTTGTTTGCTTTTACCAAATCTAAAAAAAAAACTGATAGTTGTAAAGAATTGTAAAACCCCTGATTTTAAATTACCCCAACGCAAATAAACGCGTTTTGATTCATTGTTTGCCTAACCTAAAAAAAATGTTCAGTTTTTTATTCAAATCAGCTGTTTTGTATATAATATATAACAACCAATGTTTGAATAAATTATAGTAAGCATTACATGCTTTTTGTTTTTGTTTGCTTTAAGTTGGTCAATCTAATCTAAAAAAGCTGTTGGTTTTGAAGAATAATAAACTGATAAGTAAAGTTGCTATGGTAATGAATGTAAACAAACATGACGTGTTGCTATGAGCTTTTTATACGAACAGCTGTTTTTGTGCGCTATGGGTCTTGAGGCCATACAAAAAAGAGGCTGTTTAGTTTTTCCAAATTTGAAACTTTTTCGGAAAACTTTTCAAATTTGTCTTTATATAAAAACCCAGTTCGGACTATTACGAACATTTTAAAACAAAAAATAGCCCAAATGGTCCAGCCGTTCTCAAGTGATGCGCTTACAAAGGAACAGCAATTCATTTTTATTATATAGATACATATAGACCTACTACTAACGGTGAAAATTTTGTATACAATATAGTTTTGCCTAAATGACTGAATTTAAAATATTTGTAAATAAAATCACTTATTTAAGTAGGACTATAATTAAAATGCATGATCTTCTGTTTTGTTTTCCAATAGTTAGTCTCTGTATCTAGGGTGCAAAGTTGAATTTGTCGCACGAGATAATAAAATTACAAATTAAACTTTGCATCCGTGATGCACACAACTTTTTTCCTACAGCTACATTATTATATATCAAAATAAAGATAAAAATATTATCTTTTAATTGCTTTTTATTTCATATTGATAGACCAAATGATTAATAAGTTATTAATATTATAATGAACAAATTAATAATCGAATATGAGTACATGTTATACGAAGATATACGAATGTTTCCGAAGTTAAACGAATGGGTACTTCTTTAAATTTGTATAAATAAATGCATTGATGATTGTTGTATTTATATTCATTGCATAACCTCAAAGCAAATCTTATAACGGATTGTATAGCCTACAACGAAGATTTGTTCATTAAATCGTCGTAAAATTTAAGAATGGTTAATGATCTAGGGTTAAGAAGAGTTTAAAGAAAATATGTTTTACAATTTTCACCATAACTTAAACTGAACGTGAATTATGTGTTACCTCTTTACTGCACGCAATATCAATAGAAGATAGAGTAACTTTCTGTAAGAGGTACCAACCTAAAACAGAAAAAAATAAAGTTTATCAGTATTACTACTAAACTTATTTATCAATATGAACTTCAATGTTATTATTCTAAATAAGTATAAAATATTGCTTCGGTATAAGAAAAAACAACCGAACGAAATCAACTTTTAAATAAAAGGGCCTCGGGTACGATAGGAGCTACAAAAGACGAGTGACAAGCGACGAGCGATAGCTGGTAGTGGAGGGGCTACCATACGAGCTACAAAAGGCATTTAACATCATGCCATCAAACAGTGAACTTGTCAAACTACTTGTATTGAGTGAAAGTTCATTGGCTACAAGAAGTTCTTTGAAACGTCAAAGGCGGTTTCCAATTAAGTTCCTCAGAAATTCTGAAGGGGAATATAACAAACTATTTCCTCAGCTCAAGGAAGACCCTGGACGATATTTTGTATATACACAAGAATGTCGATTGGAACATTTCATTTCGAAAGATGCTATTTCATCAACAGCTTCTTGTTTTTAATTGTATTCTTGAAATCTTTATCTCTATTCCATATAGTTTAATATCCTTAGGGAAATTAAAACCTCCCATTCTTCATCACAGACATGATTTACCATATTCAAATAATAAAGCTGTGTCTATATATCTGTCCGATCCGCGCAGTGCGGAGCCGAGCCGATACGTTCCTGTATGCTCTCGGAGCATGGAAAAAATTCGGCTCTGCTCTTGTAGATATAGTCACTCCCATTTAAATACACAGAAAAAATACGCCTGGAAAAATTTCGCCCTGATCGTATACGTATAGCCGTAGCTTAAAAAGTAAAATGAAACGTTCAACATCCAGTGAGCGAAGTAAAAACATTCGTCAGGGTCGAGTGACAAGCGATCGCTCTGGGTTTCGACGAATGGCGAATCCCAGAACTCTTCCACCATGTACACAGCAGAGCCTAAACTATAGATATCGGCGTGAATCCTGGCACTAGTACTCGCCCTGGCGCGATAGGCCGGGGGTGTGGGAAAAGGGCGTAAGTGGAGAAAAACAAAATTTTCCCACACTTCTTTCTAATGTGACTCATCCTTAAAACGAACTAGTGGATGTTTACCTCACCCTTAAAACGTTCACTGCTACGCAAATTTCGTATTTCCTATGCCAGCAGCTGAACTTCTATTTTTTTATATTTATAGTTCTAAATGAGTAGAAATTACTTTATTTTTTAACCTTTCTACGTAATAATCAGTAATATTTTAAAGCGGACGCACATGTGCATCTATAGCACATAGGGTTGAAATTGGCGTACGAAGCATGCAATGCACTGTGTATTGCAAATACTCCCAATACGGGGGTTGGCGTGCGAAGCACGCAATGCACTGTGTATTGAACATACTCCCAATAAGGGGGTTGGCGTGCGAAGCACGCAATGCACTGTGTATTGAATATACTCACAATAAGGGGTTGGCGTGCGAAGCACCCAATGCATTGTGTATTGAACATACTCCCAATACGGGGGTTGGCGTGCGAAGCACCCAATGCATTGTGTATTGAACATACACCCAATACGGGGGTTGGCGTGCGAAGCACGCAATGCACTGTGTATTAAACATACTCCCAATAAGGGGGTTGGCGTGCGAAGCACGCAATGCACTGTGTATTGAACATACTCCCAATAAGAGGTTGGCATGCGAAGCACGCAATGAATTATGTATTGCAAATACTCCCAATAAAGGGGTTGGCGTGCATTGTGTATTGAACATACTCCCAATAAGGGGGTTGCTGTGCGAAGCACGCAATGCTCTGTGTATTGAAAATACTCCCAATAAGTATTGGGGGTTGGCGTGCAGTGCACTGTGCGTCGGCCGCTTCTCATAGTGTTCAGTGTCAAGCTCAAATGTGCGTCCTTAGCAGCGAACGTGTTAAACAGAGATGTACCGGGTACTGATGTTTTTAGTCAGGTTAGTAGCGGTTTGCCCAAGTGCCAGAATTCGCACCGGTATCTGTAATTAATTTGGTTGTCGTACGACATCGCTTGTTCATCAAAACGTCGCTCATCGCTCCTACAGTAGGTTCTAGAAACAGTTGATTTTATGCACTGCTCCCTTTGCATTTGATATATTACATGATCGGCTTTGAGGTTAGAAATCGTTTAAAATGTGTGTATGCAAGTCTACAATCGTTTTTGTTCACTTCATTCTTGACAGCTGAGGGTACAAATACACAGGTAGCGATGCGACGCGACGAGGCACGACGCGATACTATAGAACACGTACTAACATACGGCATAAAACACACAGGGCGCGGCACGACAATCTTTGAAACAAATCAGTTAGATTTTCTCAAGCGACTAGAAGCGATAGCAGTATGTGTTCACTGTTCAGTAGCCGAAATGGATGGTGAGTTGTTAATTGTTGAGGTGTTTTCAAGACAACCGATTTGGGAAACAAAACACATACATCACAGGAACGGAGGAGTTGTAGACAAGATGTGGACTGAAGAAGCTGCGGCTCTATCAAGTACAAGTAAGTTTAATTTTACTTAAAACCTACACATAACCTCAAACACTCCTGCCCAAATAATGCTTCGTTCCTCCTTAATACGGGAAATAAATGGTGATACTCTCCGTAAACTTAGTTCCCTTTACATACCTCATTTATCCATTCCCTCTTAACGCCAAACTGCAAAGTATTTAAGGGTCTGCTCCAGTAAACGAGAAAGCAACCGGAAACAAAAGCGCTTCTCTCTATAACCGTATCTAGACAGTGCAATTTCTTGCAGCTGAGCGCTTTGACATTGCCTCATTTCAAACCATTTTATAAATCCATCTTTTGTAATTGAGTGCTGAAAAAAAAAACTGAATATTCTTTATAAAATTTCGGATCCGGCTTGCAAATTACTTTTCATTATTAATTTTTTATTGTGTTAGGAAAAAAATTAAAATTTGTACTTACAAAATAAAAGTAAGTATGTTTCAATTACACAACAAAAGAAAAGCATTTTTTTCTAAAATGCAAAACGGATGCGGATTGTAATTGTGCTTAAATTGAGACCTTGCAAACAATTTTATGATAAAAAATAAACGAAATAAATGGTTTGAAATTTAACATTGCTCTTATGGGGTAAAAATCCAAGACGGCCGCCACTACAGCAGACCCTTAATTTAAATAAGGGATTGTCACACAGAAGTACAGTACGGTATACTTTAGGCAGCGCCATTGTGCAAACTGGCTACTCTGTTCCTGATGTTCCTGTTGGTAGTAGATCCAAGCCGCCCCGCGACGCTTCGCCCTCTATGTGTTTGGATGTAGCGTTTAGTCGCATCGCGTCGCGTTACTGATGTGTAATAATTGTACCTTAAGAAACAAACTAGGCCTACAAACATAAAACTATAGATAGATTTATTTAACGGCGACCTGCGCGAAAAATCTGGCGCATGTAGGGGAGGTAGTTGAAGGTCCCCCACCACCATCGACATGCCGGCCGGTGCTCTGCTTAGGTTGCCACATTAAGGGAAAGTGGTGGTGCGAGGGGGGAGGGGAAGTAGTGTGGGGGTTGGAATACCCTCCCTCGCCCCTATCTCCTTCTCTCTCGCACAAGTACATCTAGTACATCAACGGCAAAGAGTCAGTCAAACCATAGATCATGAATAATAAATATATCTTGCATCCATACGGCAGCAATGTGGCGAAAATTAGGTTGTCGGGAAAATAGTGCATGATCGCGCCGCGAGGTAGCGCTAGGGAGGAATCATTGGTGGCATTGGTGTTTCACACAGCTTCCGTCGTTTCCCCAATAGATAGCGCCACTATCGTTCAATTTCCAGTGGAACAAAATATTGCATTGGATCGGAGTTCTATTGGGTTATCCAAATAAAATGGTTAGACATAGTTTGTAGTTTGCATGCCCAAGTAGTTTCTTTTGGAGAACGGAGTTACAAAAAACAATTGAAAACAATAAAAAAAGGACGGAGAACACCATACCTACCATCATCACTGAACCTCGACCATGACACAATATCTCGTCATCTTTATTTTATTATTTGTATACTCTTAGCTCCGCGTTAATCAAGTATGTAATCCACGTCCGAGCACTTGATCGTGTTGCCTTTTAAAGTCAGGTATGCCGCAAGGAACAATAGAAGCACACATTTTGTTTATACTTAATGTTTTCTCTTCTTTCATATTGCGTTTCCCGTAGTTTATGTTTAAAACTATGTTAGAATTGTGAGTTTTGCGACTTGGGATGTAATATAAGTTGATTCATGAACTGTTTGGGTGTATGGCACTTAAAATGTTATCTACAGATTGTGCTACAACTTTGTACAGCCACCACGCACTATTTACTGGGCCAAAATTAATGACATTTGAATTATACTTGTTGCATTTATGACGAAATCTACATATACAGGATGCAACAAAAAAACAAGACCGTGTACATTGAAATAAATTAAAAATGTTCAGTAACGTTTTTTTCGAATTCGGCTTAATTTAGTCGAAATCCGTCCTTTTGTTTTTTACAGAAACTCACTGCAACTCCAGAAATAGATATGATATTGAGTTAACCCTTTGTTGTCCGACGGTACTTTTAAGTACCACCCAATTCAACTGTCTTTATAAAAGGTAACAGTGGCTTTATCTACAAGTTGAGGCCTGGAGGTACTTTAGAGTACCATTGCAGTTCTGTAAAACATCAGGTCTACACACCTACTTTCAACAAATGCCACCAGAAAGCAGGACTTGCTTGGCTAGTACTTGCTTTCAATTGGCAATTTATATGGTGCGATTTCCCAAATTTTTTAAAACATGATCTAGTCTTTCATTTGTCAGTATTTTTTATTAAAAGGGTAGCATATTGCTTTAAATTAATTACTTAATTTAATAAGAACTGATCTAAGTTATTATTATAAACCTCTCACACATACAAATTATACAGATTCAAACTTAAGAGCAACCAAGCAAACTTCCTACAACTACTCCTAGATGGTGCTCATAAACTATCTTTTACTTTACTTTTACTTTACACGTAATATTTATACCGATAGTAAAGTAACTGAAGTTTTGTTAATTTGTCAGTTTTCTTTTATCAAGCCGTAGCCTAGTGGATAACGTTGCGTCTTTCCAATCAGAAGATGCTGTGTTCGAATCTAGGCTAGGGAGACCAGATATCTGTGGTTAGAGGGTAGGAGGGCGGAAGTAAAGCAAACGGTGGTAAAGCAATATCTTGAAATAGATAAGATATTGAGTTCAACTTTGGTATAAGCATTTTGTATGTTACGATTTACAAGTGTACCGAACACCAAGAATTTATTTTAATAATTTTCAAAATGGCGGCTGTTACAAATTTTTTAAGTGGATCTTGAAAAACATTAACGTATCAAAAAGTGTACAAGAGACAAGATGTTCTAGAAAAAGTTAAAGATAAAGCGTTTTTCATGCTATACCACGTATGTTTGTTTGCGAGCTTCAACCAAGTCTTTGGGAAATTGGTCTACTCACGAAGGCGCTGAATAGCTGCTTGCGTGTACGAAATATATTAGTAGAACTTGTTTGCACCTAAACCTCCCGCGGTTCTTCATTCCACTTGAAGCGGAAAAACTCGCTTTGCGGCCTCGGGTTATGGACTGCTTCGCTTCGCTTACAGCGTTCAAACTCGGTTCGGATCAGAAGATGACTCCGCGGTAAAATTCCCCATGTGGATTCGAACCGGGTCTTCAATACACAATGCATTGCGTGCTTCGCACGCCATTCCACATATTGGGAGTATCTCCAATACGCAATGCATTGCGTGCTTCGCACGCCATTCCGAATATTGGGAGTATCTTCAATACACAATGCATTTGCGTGCTGCGCACGCCATTCCGCATATTGGGAGAATCTTCAACACACAAAGCATTGCGTGCTTCCCACGCCATTCTGCATATTGGGAGTGTCTTCAATACACAAAGCACTGCGTGCTTCGCACGCCATTCCGCATATTGGGAGTATCTTCAATACACAATGCATTTGCGTGGTTCACACGCCATTCCGCATATTGAGAGTATCTTCAACACACAAAGCATTGCGTGCTTCGCACGCCAACCCCACAGTAGAATCCACCACATGGCTTTGAACCGGGTACTTCTATGGTCTTTTAGGTTTCGATTTTGGAGGAACCAAGCGAACTATAAGAAAACAAAGCGTGCCCAATATATCCTACATTTATTTTTAAAGACAAAAATCGTAAAAAGTCTTAATTTTATTACGAAAAATCTAAAAAAATGTACTTCCCGTCAAAGGACGTGCTTCCGGTTGTTGGAATTTTTGGCTAACGAACTCGTCTGAGCTACATAGAAATCATCGCGTGTACCAAATTTTGACAAATCGGACGTAAAATACGTTTGTTAGAGTGCGAACACATAAATATGTAACATTTTTAATGACATCTGAAAACGTATTCTGGGGACCATGATCGGTGCTCATCGACCACTCCTAGACTTAAGGTCTCACCATAAGAGTCACTGCAATAGCTAATCTTTCCTATGGAAATTCGCTAATAATCACAAGCAGAAGTAACTAACTTTACAGTCATTATCTATACTAATATTATAAAGAGTTAAAATTTGTTTGTTTATTTGATTGTATGCAGGGGGTTATCTCTGAACCGATTGTAAAAATACTTTTACTGTACTAATAAAAAAAGCTTCACTACCCTTAACTAACATAGGCTAGAATTCATTTTGATAAAATGGTTAAAACAACCCCTAAAACAATAAATATTAATTGTTATACTCTCCTTTAAGCTGGAGAGCTGAAATTTTTTACTTTTATTTCTTACAAAATACATAGACAGAGTAAACTAGATTTGCATTAAGTCGCGTGCTACTAACTGGTGAAAATGTGATAACAACCCCTAAAACAATCAAAATTGATTGTTCTATTTTCCTTAAAGTTAGCGAGCTGAAAATGTATAGCCTACATTTATTTCTAATAACATACATAAAATAAACGGTATCAGTTAACGGACACAAACTTTCTCCCAACTTACTGTAGTCAAAATAATATTGTTTTCAATCATTTTATTTATTACTTTTTAGAACAAAACAAAAAAATAATATTCTACCTACGTCAATCGTATAAAAAAATTATTGTACAAGGCGGGATTCGATCACGCGACCTTTGAATTACTGGCCGTGATCGCTACCATGGTGCTACCAAGTGCGGCCGCCGCCGCGATGCTAGATTGACAACATAAACTTGTTTATTTTTAAACATTTCCCCATAATTATAAAACGCCGAAGTTTTGATAAAAGCGGGTGGTGTCATTTTGTTTGGCATCTTAAGCACTATAAATACTGAAAATTTGATCAAAATCGTTAGAGCCGTTTTTGAGAAATTTGCATTTTTTTCGTTTTTTATGGGTTTTTAGGGGTATATTACCCTTAAAAATTAAAAATTCCAAAAAATGAAAAAAACGCCTGGAGATATTAGGGTTTAGTACCTACATACCAAATTTCATGAAAATCGGACCAATAGTGTCCTCTCTGGTCGTGTATACATACTGACAGACTGACAGACAGACACCACTCTAAAAACACTTTTTTGGGTTCAGGGAGCACCAAAACAAAAAATTCCACTAAAAATATTTTTGGGTTCAGGGAGCATCAACACAGATAATTGCACTAAACCATTTTTTGGGGTTCTGGGAGCACCAAAACAGATAATTCAACTGAAAATTCAAATTCGAACATTTTTACGAAAACAATACTTTCTCCATATACTACGTATAGGGTGGAGAAAGTAAAAGGCACACAGACGGGCAACTTCTAAGCTAAGACATATAGAACATATGTTATATTGTATTTTTTGCTAATTTTGTCCTGCTGAATAACTTGGTAAAGTTTGGTAGATGGAAGCGTTTTCGGACCTATGTATGTATGAACTTTTTCTATTATTTTTAGCTATAGAATGAGCTACCGAGCGAGACATTGCCGCATAATTCTGAATCACTGTTTATATACGACTTTTTAAAAGCTTCTAAGAAGGCAAGGGAATTTGGTGTTTATTGGCCAAACAATACTTTCTCCATATACTACGTATAGGGTGGAGAAAGTAAAAGTATCATATATTGACATTTTGTCGCTTGCTGCCAAGGGGTGAAAATGTAGTAAAAATGTTGATTGTTATACTTTTCTTAAAACTAGAGAAAAAACAATTAATAAATTAAGGAATTTGAAAATAAGAAACCACTATGTACATTCTAATTAAAATAAATAAGACATATTAGAATTTAATAGTAGGTATAATTTATATAAAATAACCTGTTTGCATTTGCATCGACGCGAGTTACCGCGGGGGTTGGCGAGCGAAGCGAGCATGAGGCGGAGCCCTCTGTCTATAAATAAACATAAAGACAAGAGCGAGAAAAGGAGCCAAATCAGCTGAACGTATGAAGTTTGAGAATGATGACTTGAATGAAGAAAATGTGTGAAATATTCGGTTCTTTGAAGTGAATTGATTCAAAAGATTAATATCAATGAAAACAATCCTTTTGACCATCACCACAGTCTTGGTTGTTTTTGCTTCGACGCGAGTCACCCCGGGGGTTGGCGAGGGAAGCGAGCAGGGGGCGGAGCCCTCTGTCTATAAATAAACATAAAGACAAGAAAAAAAGAGCCAAATCAGCTGAACATATGAGGTATAAGAATGACGACTTGAATGAAGGAAATGTGTGAAATATTCGGTTCTTTGAAGTGAATTGATTCAAAAGATTAAATTCAATGAAAACAATCATTTTCACCATCACCACAATCTTGGTTGTTTAGAGAACACAAAAAGTTCTGTAGAATAAAGTAGCCATACAACTAGGCCTACGTACACAATAATTCGGTTCAAAAACGCTTATCAGAGATTCCTTCTTGCAGTGGGCGTCATGCGTCATTACCATTATCTCCGAAGGCCTACTGATAAGGAAGAGGTTTACGTATAAAATGCAAGGTTTATGCAACCTCAGCTGGAAATCTGCAAGCTAATTAAATCCAAGTCTGACAGCCTTCAAACAAAAGCATTCCTTACAGTGATTAGTGATGGAGGATACCGTTAATTTGCGGTAACGCGTTACTAATAGGGTCACAGTGGTAATAGGTTACAGTTACCTATTACAGGATAGGGAAAATGTAATAGGACTGAAACCTCTTAAACTGTTCCTATAGTTTGGTTTAAAGTGCTTTAGGATCGGCCGATTGCATTGGAGTGGGGAGGCATCGAGGCATTGTTAAAATGTTGATAGTTACTCATCAAGCAATTCACCTGTTTGCAAATGACTTTCAAATGACAAGCAATTTAACAGAAATCTGGCAACACGGTGTGCATCGGTTTATAACTGCTCCTTTGTGGATTGGCCTAGCGCGAGGTGAGCCTCTCCTCCAATTTACGTTCGAGTGGTTCTCAATCCTAACACAGTTTAAATCAAAGTATAAGAACAATGTATTTTTCTCTTATATATCTTAGACAGTAATTCAAATAAATCGATGGCAGCTCCTTTTAATCGATGTTTAATGCTTATTTGGGAGGGTTTTCAAACAATAATTTCCATATTTTAAGGTCATACGTAAAAAGAATAAAGCCTTAATAACGGATAAATATAATCCGAAATACGATATTACGAATTACGATTGAAGACGGTTGTGGCACTACTAACCAACTTACAAAATTCTTCTCGTGGACTCGTGTATTGGATTGTGCTCAGAGTAGAGGAATGGTGAGTGGGCGATTATCAGACGCTTAGACTTATGTTTTCAGTCCAGTACGAGTCACCAATGACTGTAAAGGTACTCAATTTTATTAAAATCATACGGTACACTCGGAGTTTTACCCAAGGTGAAGAAGCGCCAAATCTATAACACTGGTCTATATATATACGATTACAAAATGGAAACATACTCTGACTAGAGAATGTAAGGAAATACCTTTAGGCTATTTTTTTAGGATGAAATTCTGTTTTACAAAACCACGTATTTGGTAACAATATTAAAATAATAATCTACCTCGACTATCAATAGGCGATGACTCATTTCAATGTGGGCTTATTTCTCACATTTCTGTGTGTGCGCATTTTTAGTCGTTTGTTTTTTGCATAATTTCAACCCCTTCCCCCAAGCTCCTTCCGGAGGCTCTAAATTGGTAGACTGCATCTACAATATCTATGATCAAAAGAACTTCTAGGTAAAAGACTTCAAGCTGGGAGTACTAATTCCACTGAACATCTTTATTACCGGCACTATAAAGCAAGCTTGACCAAACGCGAACACAATCTTTATCAAAAGTTTTTCATTTCAAAGTTGCAAAGTTTAAACTTATTTAGACGTATTGTTGTGTTAAGACGTCACCAACAACACTCTCGAAATCCATTACACTTTCATGAGATATAGCCTCATCATTCTTCGCGCTATTCATTATATTAAAATGTCAGAATTCACGCTGCGAAGGAAACAAAAAAACTGGGAAAGGCATAAATTGAATTCCCTCGAGAAAACCCGAGACCCGTGAGAACTGGCGTCGCGTTCCAATTAGTGCGCTATAATTATTGATCCACATTTAGAATCAGCTTATCTCACAGTCAATGTACTGTTATACAACACCACCGTATGACAAGCATGTATGTACGTTTATGATTGCTTCGCTCAATTCGCTGATTGCTTCCATAGGACAGATGAGGTGACTGTTATGGTGAGATCTAAGGTCGGGAGTAGTTAATGAGCACCGATCATGGTCCCCAGAACAGGTTTAGGGGTGTCAGCCTTGCAGCCCCGGATTGTGGATTGCGCTTTGCGAGTTTTCAACTAGACCTTGCGGCCTGGGGTTCCGGCATAGGCGTAACCAGGGGGTTTTGGGGGTTATAACCCCCCCCCCCCCATTGTAAAACATATTACGCACTTTGTTTACATTAAAATGCGCTCTTGAGAGTAAGTTGTTTCAACTCCTATGCAAATGTCAAGCTAAATAAATTATCAATATAATATTGCTGACATTATCTTTTGTTTAATTTATTAGAGCATCCACATTTTTCGGAAAAATAAACGATCGGTTTATTTAATCGACAGATTTTCCACCACCTACGCAGTGGCGAACGAGGCCAAATGCACTCCAAATATGATGACTTTAGTATTTTTTTTTCGTAGAATACTACCGCTTGTGTAGTTCGTCAAATAAATAAACCAACATTATTAAATAACTGAAAAATGTTTCTTCTAGTTCCTCAAATCAGGAAACTCGGTGTAAAATTCTCCAAAATGTTATCTTCTATTATTTATTGATTGGATGAACCCAAATAAGTAAATTTTTTGCTTCCTTTCCAATCGGCGACGGAATAACAATAAAGCGAGAGTTGCTCTCTGTTCATATCAATAAAACATTAAAATAAATACTGTTATACATAACACACTTCGTGATTGATGAACTAGACACTTCAGTTTAATGAATCTAAATGAGCTTTTAGACGGCGTTGGAAATTTTCCCTGCCTGTGTGCATACTTTAAATTTTATGAGCGGCGACGGTAACTAATACGCAGACGACAAACAAACGCCGTGTGTGTTCCAAGCCTATGGGGTTAGAGGCAACGCTCGGAAAGATTTGGTGGAGGATGAGTCTTGGTTGCTATTCTAAATCATATTTAAGAAGTGGAAAATTATACATACCTAGATAATTTTAAAGTACTTTTGGGAAGCCTAATTACATTAGGTTATTTTACATCTTAATTTTGAAATGTTTTCATACCCCCCACCCGATACGGTCGTCCTGGTTACGTCTATGGGTACGGACTGCTACGCTTCGCTCGCAGCGGCCCAACTCGCTTCCAGAGTTTGCATCTTAGCCGTCGGCTTCGGATCACGTGGATTTCAACCGGGTACTTATGGTATTTTACGTTTTAACTTATTTTGGGCGAATCAGAAGGCCTATAAGGTCGTGTGCAAAATCAAAATGTGCAGAATAATATCACATATTTATTTTTTTATGTGAAGCTGCAAACACTTTTCATTCTAGTAGAAATATCTCAACATTTTTATTTATACTTTTTTAGTAAAAAAACTAGCTTCTGGTTGTTGGATTTTGTTGGTACACCAACTCGTTCAAAACGAATTAAAAAAATAACGTATGTACGAAATCGCTCGGACGAAAAAATCCCACCGAAAGCACGTTTGTTTTACCAAAAGTAATTTTTCGTACAAAAATAAAACTTTTTGGGGTTATATCTAAAAAAAAATATAGAAGATTATTCTGCACATTTGGTTTTTTACACGACCTTACAGCCAATCTAGTTCAAATAAAAGTACCCGGTTCAAATCTTCGTGGGGAAACTTAGCATGAGGTAGCTTTTGATCCAAAGCCGATAGACGGGGATGCAAATTCGCGAATAAAATTTATCTACACCGAGCGAAGCGAAGCAGCCCATCCATATGGACCGCAAGGCTTTGGTCCAAACTGCGTGTGAGCGGGGGCTGGAGGCTAAAATGCAAAGAAATCCTACTAATATATATTCAGGGCCTTCGCGAGTAGACCAATTTACCAAATAGTTCGTTGAAACCCTAAAACATATAAATTTAATTTCGAGCTGAGTGATCGAATTATTAGCGAATTTCCATAGGAAAAATGAGCAGTGGCCCTTATGGTAAAACCCAAGGTCGGGAGTAGCAAATGAGCACTGATCATGGTCCCCAGAACACGTTTTGGGGTGTCATTAAAAATCATGTATATATATGTGTGTGTTCGCACTCTAGCGGCCGCATTTTAAGTTCGATTTGGTCCAAATTTCGTACACACACGTTGGTTGTCGACGTCGCTCGAACGAGTTCGTTAGCCAAAAAAATCAAAAACCGGAAGTAACAATTTGTTTGAGATTTTTCCTACGATAATAAACATGTGTTTTAGAGTTTTTCTACAAACATAAATGTAGGATGTTATTCTGCACATTTATTTCTGTTACGGGACCTTATAGCTCGCTTGGTTTCCCCAAAATCGATTGAAACGTAAAATACCATAAAAGTACCCGGTTCAAAGCCACGTGGTGTATTTTACCGTGGGATTGGCATGCGAAACACGCACTGCATTGTGTGTTGAAGATACTCCCCATATGCGGAATGGCGTGCGAAGCACGCAATGCTTTGTGTATTGAAGATACTCCCAATATGCGGAATGACGTGCGAAGCATTTTGCAGCTATTCAGCACCGTCGTGAATAGACCTATTTCCCAAATTGTTGTTTGAAACCCTAAAACATAGGCATATAAACTTAATTTTGGAAATTTGCTCAACCCACGTCAGCGGTTCAGCTGCGTGGTCGAATTATTTCATATCTGCGGGTACCTACCGCGAAGTTATAAGGTAAACCTACCGCGGTGCTTTCAGAAGATTGTTAACAAAACCACATGCTTAACACTTCATGAATAAACCAGCTCCTTTTCTTAACACAAGAGCGTTTCCAATTCAAGGGTTTTCCTCAGATAACTCTGACATAAACCATAAAGCGGTCCGACGGTATTTATAACACGGTAAAGTGTATCTAGACATTCCGAGGCGTGTTATTAATAACCGAAATATTTTGGTTTGGTTTTCGACTCGTCTTCTCCGAGCAGCGACGCAGGTCCTCAAACAGTCAAGAATTGATTGATTTATTGTTACAATATAATAATAATAACAAACTAACACAATATTTTATCAAACTAAAGATAAATGAAACAACTTTCCAACAAAACAAAACAAAAATACTCATTCAACAAACTCGTGTGAGAAAACGTGTATCTTTTTAGAAGGCGCTCTTTAGCCAATGAGTCTGATAAACAAAAAATAATTCGACCACGCAGCTGAACCTCTGACGTGTGTTGAGCAAAATCAAAAATTAAGTTTATAGGCCTATGTTTTAGGGTTTCAACCAACAATTTGGGAAATAGATCTATTCACGACGGTGCTGAATAGCTGCAAAATGCTTCGCACGCCATTCTGCATATTGGGAGTATCTTCAATACACAATGCATTGCGTGCTTCGCACGCCAAACCCACGGTAGAATCCACCACATGGCTTTGAACCGGGTACTTCTATGGTATTTTACGTTTTCATCGATTTTGGGGAAACCAAGCAAGCTATAAGGTCGCGTAAAAAAATGTGCAGAATGACATCCTACATTTATATTTGTAGAAAAAACTAAAAAACAAACTCATTCACGTAGGAAAAATCTCAAAAAATACTTACTTCCGGTCAAAAAACGTGCTTCCGATTGTTGGATTTTTTTTGGCTAACGAACTCGTCCGAGCTACGTAGACAACCAACACGTGTACCTAGTGTTGGGCCAAATCGGACTTAAAATGCGGCCGCTAGAGTGCGTACATATATATACATTTATATGATTTTTAATGACACCTCAAAACCATGGTCAGTGCTCATTTGCTACTCCCGACCTTGGGTCTTACCATAAGGGCCACTGCAATAGCTCATTTTTCCTATGGAAATTCGCAAATAAGCAATAGCTAGTACTAAAAGCTTTGTCTAATTTTCCTAGCTAAAGCTTAAAAAATAAAGTGAATAAAATGTAGCTAAAGCTAAAATTATTGAGTGCAAGCTTGAATATATTTCAGTATGCCCACCTGGTGACTTAAAGTTTAAACCCTATGAACTTCCCACTCAATACGTTTTACAAAATAAATAAATATGTTAATATATTTTATTTAAAGTTGATGCAAGGAATTTTGAATATACATATTCAATAAAAATACTGCCACCCAATTAAATAAACACCATACAATTTATATGTAGGCTATAGAGAGATAAATTTTAGAATGCTATTTTGTTAATTCTGATGTATTTATCCTTTTTTTATTATTTACAAATTATTTTAGGTTTAATATTAGGCTATTTATACTAACGACCGTTGGTTCTTGGTGAAATTCCATTATAAATAAATAAATGAAAACATTCTGTACTATTTCACAAAGCTTTATTGAGCCGTGCCGACCTAGGTTTCGCCAGCTACGGCGTTATCGAAGGCAACTTAAAGACTAAAGGAACAAGAAAAAATCCAACACACAGCAGTTGGGTACAGGTAGGCCAAAATACCGTTAGGTTTGGGATGGGGGAGGAATCGAACTGGTCAATAACAACGGTTGTAGAAGTGGCGAATTGCTTAAATCTATTTGTTCGTTTACGATTTAAGCAATTCGCCACTTCTACAACCGTTGTTATTGACCAGTTCGATTCCTCCCCCATCCCTAACCTAACGGTATTTTGGCCTACCTGTACCCAACTGCTGTGTGTTGGATTTTTTCTTGTTCCTTTAGTCTTTAAGTTGCCTTCGATAATGCCGTAGCTGGCGAAACCTAGGTCGGCACGGCTCAATAAAGCTTTGTGAAATAGTACAAAAAGTTTTCATTTATTTATTTATTATTAGGTTTATAAAATTTTCAAACATATCTACAACATTTAGCTACCACACGACTAGTGGAACTCGATTACACTTTGCTACGCCGTGTATTCAATTTCGGACGTTTTTATCTAAAATCTTTATTTTGTTTTACAAATTTAGTATTCATCAGAGCGGAGCTTGGGGGTGGCCATGACGTCACCACACATGCAACAGACTCCCCTTAGCCTAGTTTCAGTCAGCTGGGTAGGTTAACTTTACGTTGCCATGACAACGGCATTGATTGTACCCTCCCCTCCCCTATACAATACATTTTGTTCAGTAAACTAAGTACGGTGTTTATCTTCATACAAGGCCGAGCAATTCACGTTACGACAAGATGATACAACCCTTATAGTTGCGTCACGTCTGTCCACCCTTGTCACAGGGTGGGGGGATGTTTTTAAGGAACAAAAATTCAAAATATAGACTATCGGAGCATATCTCCACATATGGAAATCGAAAACAGTTGAAACGTTATAGGTCTTTTAAATTCAAATAAAAATACAATTTGACGCCTGGACGAGAAACAACAAATTTTACCTCTTTATAATATTAGTATAGATACATAGTTATTACGTATTGAATCCAAGTTATTTTGTAATAAGTTTGTTATATATTTTATACGTTATGTTTAAAGACTAGTAAACCCCCGTGAAAAATCACAGGCTGATTAGTTATATAAACATCAGAAATACATCATTTAAAAAACAAACTATTTAAAAACAACATTAAGGCCTACTTATCAAGACCTACGTAACTATGCTGTCGGAGATTTTTAACTCGGTAAATGTGTACAATAATAAGGATTATAAAACTGTAGGCCTATTTGTTAAACATTTTAATTATATTCGTTATTGTATATATTTAAAGAAAGATAAAAATACTATCTTTTAATTGCTCTTTATTTCATACTAGTAAATCCCCGTGAAAAATCACAGGCGGATTAATTAGATACACATCAGAAATACATCATTTATACAAAATACTATTTAAACAACACACTTTATCTAGGCCTACCTAACTATGCAGACGGGGATTTTTAACTCGGTAAATGTCTACAATTATAAGGACTATAACTGTAGGAATATTTGTTAGGATTTTGTGTTTATATGTATATTGTTATACATATTTAAAGAAAGATAAAAATACTATCTTTTAATTGCTCTTTATTTCATACTAGTAAATCCCCGTGAAAAATCACAGGTGGATTAATTAGATACACATCAGAAATACATCATTTATACAAAATACTAAGTTATTTAAACAACACACTTTATCTAGGCCTACCTAACTATGCAGACGGTGATTTTTTACTTTCTCCACCCTATACGTAGTATATGGAGAAAGTATTGTTTTCGTAAAAATGTTCGAATTTGAATTTTCAGTTGAATTATCTGTTTTGGTGCTCCCAGAACCCCAAAAAATTGTTTAGTGCAATTATCTGTGTTGGTGCTCCCTGAACCCAAAAATATTTTTAGTGGAATTTTTTGTTTTGGTGCTCCCTGAACCCAAAAAAGTGTTTTTAACGTGGTGTCTGTCTGTCAGTGTGTCAGTATGTACACACCAGAGGGGACACTATTACACAGACCAGAGGGGACACTATTGGTCCGATTTTCATGAAATTTGGTATGTAGGTACTAAACCCTAATATCTCCAGGCGTTTTTTTCATTTTTTGGAATTTTTAATTTTTAAGGGTAATTTACCCCTAAAAACCAATAAAAAACGACAAAAATGCAAATTTCTCAATAACGGCTCTAACGATTTTGATCAAATTTTCAGTATTTATAGTGCTTAAGATGCCAAACAAAATGACACCACCCGCTTTTATCAAAACTTCGGCGTTTCATAATTATGGGGAAATGTTAAAAAATAAACAAGTTTATGTTGTCAATCTAGCATCACGGCGACGCGACGGCCGCACGGGGTAGCACAACGGTAGCGAGGACGGCCAGTAATTCAAAGGTCGCGCGATCGAATCCCGCCTGGGACAATAACTTTTTTATACGATTGACGTAGGTAGAATATTATTTTTTTGTTTTGTTCTAAAAAGTAGTAAATAAAATGATTAAAAACAATATTATTTTGACTACAGTAAGTTGGGAGAAAGTTTGTGTCAGTTAACTGATACCGTTTATTAACTTGGTAAATGTGTACAATTATAAGGACTATAAAACTGTAGGAATATCTGTTAAGATTTTGTGTTTATGTATATTGTTATATATATATTTAAATAAAGATAAAAATATTATCTTTTAATTGCCTATTATTTCACATTCATAGATCAAATGATTTAGAAGTTATTAATATTATAGGCTATAGTATTGATTGAAGTTGTAAACATAATCTCAAAGTATAATCTACGCTAGGTTTTGTTTGCGTATTACAGATGATGGGTGAAATCAGCTGTTATATTATTAAGTTGAACGAATAGGGGTATTTCTTCTTTAAATTTGTATAAACGAATATTTTGATGATAAAAGGTTGTATTTATATACACTTTATAACCTCAAAGCAAATATTATAACGTATAATAATTATAATACACATTACTTCTATAACTCATATTTAAAAAAATCAACTTCACAAGAAGTTATACGATTCAAGTTGTAAACTTAACCTCAAACTGTAATATACACTGGGTTTACAGATGATGGATGAAATCAGCTGTTGTATTAAATGTTACTCCACGTACGTACGCTCGTACACTTGCTTTTAGAGGAGTTGATTGATAGATCAAATGATTTAGAAGTTATTATTAATACTATAGTGAAGAAATTAATAATCGATTTTGTTTGTATGTAATACGAAGATGTACGAATGTGTCCGAAGTTAAACGAATAGGGATCTCTTCTTTAAATTTGTAAAAACAAATATATTGATGATAAAAGGTTGTATTTATATACAGTTTATAACCTCAAAGCATATATTATAACGTATATTACAGAATACATTAGTTCTAGAACTTTTTTTTTAAATCAACTTGTCAAGCAATTATAACGATTGAAGTTGTAAACTTAACCTCAAACTATAATATACACTGGGTTTACAGATGATGGGTGAAATCAGCTGTTATATTAAATGTTACTCCACGTACGTACGCTTGTACGTACACTTGCTTTTATATGAGTTGATTGATAGATCAAATGATTTAGAAGTTATTAATACTATAGTGAAGAAATTAATAATCGAATTTGTTTATATGTAATAATACGAAGATGTACGAATGTTTCCAAAGCTAAACGAATAGGTATCTCTTCTTTAAATTTGTAAAAACAAATATATTGATGATAAAAGGTTGTATTTATGTACAGTTTATAAACTCAAAGCAAATAGTATAACGTATATTATAGCATACATTAGTTCTACAACTCAACTTCACAAGAAGTTATAACGGTTGAAGTTGTAAACATAACTCCAAACTATAATCTACACTTGGTTTGTGTATGACAGATGATGGATGAAATCAGCTGTTATATTATATGTTACTCACGAATGTACGTACGCGGGCTTTTATATGAGTTGATAAAGATAAATATTAATGCGAACCTGTGTAAAGCCGACAGTGTGAAAAATATTAACGATTATTCCCGTGTTTCAACCCACTGTAAGTTATGCGATTCAGATTCTAATGACTCGATAACACACTTCAACTTATCGACAAGGCTAAGCAGTAAAGAACTGATAAGACGTGTAATGACAAAATTCGTAGGCGCGGCAACACAAACATAGCACAATAATCGCACAGCACACGTTTATCCAACGCCAACGTATGGTTTTAATTGGACTAGACGGAATATACGAACTCCGGTATAAAAAAAAAAAAAAAAAAACTACGACCAGCCACACGATGCAGACCTAAATCGAACACTCTACACTGTAATCCACATGAATAATTCGACCACGCTGCTGGACCGCTGACGTGAGTTGAGCAAATTTCCAAAATTAAGTTTATATGCCTATGTTTTAGGGTTTCAACCAACAATTTGGGAAATAAGTTTACTCACGAAGGCGTCGAACAGCTGTCTGAGTGTACGCAATATATTAGTAGAATTTGTTTGCGCCTAGTGGCCTCGCGAGTTTGCAACACTTTACTTCGAACCGGGTACTTTTATGGTATTTTACGTTTTGGGGGAACCAAGCGAGCTATAAGGTCGCATAAAAAAACAAAATGTGCAGAATAACATCCTACATTTATATTTTTAGAAAAAACTCTAAAAAAATTTCATTCTCGTAAAAAACTTCCTATAAACATATGTCCCGAAACGCTTCTTTTCCCAGCCATCCGCTATTTTTCTTCTTTTTTTTTTTCTTAATAATGTATACCTCCAGAGCGTCTTAACCGATTGAGTTGAAATTTTGCACGTTATTCATCAATGTAAAGACCTAGTTTGAAAAAACAAGTCGATCACGCAGCTGAACCACTGACGGGTGTTTAGCGAATTTCCAAAATTAAGTTTATATGTTTTAGAATTTCGACCAACTATTTGGTAAATTCGTCTGAATAGCTGCCTGCGTGTACGTAATATATTAGTCGAATTTACACATCAACAGTCAACCCCGGATCACGCGCTGCTTCGTTCCGCTCGCAGCGGAAAACACACTTTGCAGCTTGACCTTGCGGCCTCGGATTATAGCAATGACTACAAACTAAGGCAAACCCTCGCCTTCATTTATTTCAAGCAAAACTATATTGGCGTTAAGCTAAGCTTTCGAAGCGGCCGCTAGGCGTCCTTTCTTCGTAGCTCAGTGTGCAAGCGAGAGCGCCGACTGTCATCCCCTCTCTCTCGCACCTGCCGCAAGCGATCTCTCTCACTCCGGCTGCGAGGGTAACAGTTGCCACCACCAACTAGCGGCCGATGTGAAAGGCTTGATTTTGGCGGGGAAAAAATTGACTGACCAATATCCATGTCTTAGTTGTAGTCATTGATTATAGACTACTTTGCATCGCTTGACAGCGAAAGCAGGCCTCCACGGTAAAATCCTCCACGTGGATTTGAACCGGGTACTTTTACGGTATTTTACGTTTATGATCGATTTTGGGGGGGATAAGGTCGTATAAAAAAACCAAATGTGCAGAATAATCTCCTATATACATTTTTTTAGATAAAACTTAAAAAAGTTTCATTCTAGTACGAAAAATTTACAGTTAAACATTTTAATCAAAGACCTGAAATACATTTTGGAGAACAAAATATAAGATCATACATTTGAATCGTAGTTGGCTAACAGTTTCAATGTTAATACAACCTACCCATACCTTCACTTTTAAGCATATTTTTGTGATATTTTCGTAAAAAAACGAAAGCTGTATTTTTTTCCTTTTTCATAA
Organism: Philaenus spumarius; assembly: GCA_018207615.1. Lineage (NCBI taxonomy): Eukaryota > Metazoa > Arthropoda > Insecta > Hemiptera > Aphrophoridae > Philaenus > Philaenus spumarius. The sequence goes on along the minus strand of JAGFPH010000199.1, from coordinate 295,557 downwards.
AGTAAAATAGATTGTGGGTGTTGATTGCTAAGGTTTTCTGCAATATCTCTTTTTCCAACCGAGTAAAAAATTAATAAAGTTTACTATGTATATCATACGCTTATGAAAACAATAACACGGTTTTTGAAAATGTATTCAGCAATCAACATCCGCGTATGACAGTACTTCAAAATGAAACCAAATTTTTAAATTTAGTCCACGAATTAACGAAAACAAACGACTTATTCTGTATGGGAATCAGATTCATTATGGCGGACAGGGTAACCATCCCTTAAATCGACTATTTTAACCCCAAATATTTTAAATACAGTAATTTAGGCCACACTGTACAATATTGTTCACTTTAAAATACAGCAGGCCTACATTTGTAAATTAAGAGAAGACCAAACTGTTATGATTCTATTAAAATAGAATTATTCAGACCAATAGCCAAGATAGTGATAATTTAAAGTATAGTTTTATGTTTGTAGGCTTAATTTGTATCTCAGCTGTCAAGAACGAACCAAACAAAAAGGACAGTAAAAAAGTAGCCTACATTTTCAACGATTTCTAAACTCAAAGCCGAATATATATTTTATTATAACCTATATTAGTTATTTATTTATTTATTGCTTTTACACAAAATTAAATACATTTGTATTTTCTTCCTTTTCTATTTCTACATAACTCTAAATATGACAATAATACTAACTAACTTAAAATAACAAGAATTAT
>JAGFPH010000199.1:250599-285747 GCA_018207615.1 Philaenus spumarius | reverse complement strand
TTTGTAACACGATAGCGAGGTCTTTACGCTTTCGGATGCTTCATAACAGACAATTGAGGTATTACTTCCTATCCGTTTGTAACACGATAGCGAGGTCTTTACGCTTTCGGATGCTTAATAATATAAAATCGAAGACTTATACCTATCCGTTTGTAACACGATAGCGGGGTCCTTACATTTTCGTAAGCTTAATAACAGACAATTGAGGTCTTACTACCTATATGTTTGTAACACGATAGCGAGGTCCTAACGCACTCGTATGTTTAACAACGGACAACCGAGGTCTAAGAGTTTGTAACATGATAGCGAGAGGACACCTATGTTTAATAACGTACAACCGAAGTCTTACTGCCTATCCGTTTGTAACATGATAGCGTAGTGTTAACGCTTTCGTATGCTTAAGGGTCTGCTCCAGTAAACGAGAAAGCAACTTGAAACGCAACCGCTTCTCACTATATCCCTATCTAAACAGTGCAATTTCTTGCAACTGAACGCTTTGACATTACCTCATTTCATACCATTTTATAAGTCTATCTTTTGTAATTGAGTGTTGTAAAAAATGTCAATTACATAACAAATCAAAAGCATTTTAAAAAAATGTAAATTGCAAGACGGATGCGTATTGTAACTGTGCTTAAAATGAGACCTTGCACACAATTTTATGATAAAAAGTAAACGAAATAAATGGTTTGAAATTTAACATTGCTCTTATGGGATAAAAATCCAAGATGGCCGCCACTACAGCAGACCCTTAATAACAGACAATTGAGGTCCTACTACCTATCCGTTTATAACACGGTAGCGAGGTCCTTACGCTTTCGTACGCTTAGTAACAGACAATTGAGGTCTTACAACCTAACCGTTTGTAATACGATAGCGAGGTCCTTACGCTTTCGTACGCTTAGTAACAGACAATCGAGGTCTTGCTGCCTATCCATTTGCAACAATTAGCAAGATCCTGACGCACTCGTATGTTTAATAACGGACAATCGAGGTCTTGCTGCCTAACCGTTTGTAACACGATAGCGAGGTCCTAACGAACTCGTTTGTTTAATAACGGACAACCGAGATCTAAGAGTTTTTAATATAATAGCGAGGTCTTAACGCACTTGTTAGTCTAATAACGGACAACCGTGGTACTGCTGCCTATCCATATGCAACACGATAGCGAGATCCTAACGTACTCGTTTGTTTAACAACGTACAACCGCGGCTTTGCTGCATATCCGTTTGCCACAATAATCAGTTTACACCGGACTCAACACAAAGCTTACGACAGGTTTTAGCCTTCTTATCTACCAATCTCATTATCCTCTCGTGTTGAGACCTTGACTAAAGTACGTTCTGTGTATGTAAATAAAATGTTTGAATTTATAGACAAGACCAGTTGTGTATAATCGCACCGCCGCGCCGCGTCGAGTTGGAAGGAAGCCAGGAGTATCGCATCTCGGAAAAGGATATCACTTTCATATCGCGGTCAAGCCCCTTTACAATCCCTCTCGTTGAAGGTCTTCGTAGGATTAAACGGATATAGGGACGACAAGTCGAAAATATTGATGCTCTTCTGTTTTGAAAATTGCAATATGTTTCAATTTTGAACGTCAAAAAAAAACTCCGTCTTATAACAGAAAAATGCTATTTTTATTGAAGTGTAAACACCTCATCCAGCACATTTTTGCTGGCGGTTATTCAGATTTTACCGTCACGCTTTTCTGAAACGCTCTATTCCGTCACGCTCTACTATATATAGTACACATGTGTATATAGCAAAGTACCTATATATTATTACAAAGCAAAAACTTTGTACCTCTTTTTACGAAAATTACTCGGACGGAGGAGTACGACATTTGGCACAGTTTAAGGGGATCCCATCTGAAAATAGGGGTTTTCTATAATAGGTCTTTTTGAATTATGAACCGTTTTTTTACATTCATTATAACTTATAACCTAAAAAATGGTTTACACTTATAACAATTAGCAAAAAATAAATTGTACATACCTTTTTGAGTTTTTTAGGCAAAAAAATATGTTTTTTTTAAATCTCTTATAACTTTTTTACTACTGAACCAACTTGGCCATTTGATATCATGTTTGAAATGATATAAAAAGCACTAACTTTTTGGTATAATCATATTCTTACCACTAAAAGTTTAGTAGTTATGACCTTACAAAAAAATTTGGAAAACGATTGACCCTAAAGGTTTGATAAACACTATTTTTGGAAATTTTGAACTGCCATAACTTTTGAATGAATCAACCGATTTTTATGCGATTTGCGGCAATCGATGCAGTTTTTTAAGTCCATTGAAAGAATCAACAACAAAAATTTTTCAGATGAAAAGTTTCGGAGAAATTGAGGAAAAACACTTTTTTTGATTTTCTTTCGTTCACGATATCTCGCGAATGAATCAACCGATTTTTATGCGATTTGCGGCAATCGATGCAGTTTTTCGAGACCATTGAAAGAATCGACAACAAAAATTTTTAATTTTCTTTCGTTAACGATATCTCACGAACGAATTAACCGATTTTGACCGTACTGGTAGCGATCGACGTCGCTTTTCAAGGTTAAAAGCTGATTAGATTTTGGAATTGATCGGTAAAGCCGTTTAAAAGTTATACCAAAAAAACCTGATTTGGAAAAATTTTATTTCTTAGTTTTTTCAAAATTTCTCAGAACCTACCGGTCCGAATTAGTTGAAATTTTCAGGAAATCTAAGTTTGATGGAACTCTTTAGAACGCCGTTTGGTAGGATCCAATCGGTTAAGCCGTTCAAAAGTTATAAGCGGGTCACATACTTACATACACACACACACACACACACACACATACATACAGACAGGGTGACACCCTCTCGGGAGTGGTCAGAAAAGATTCCTAGGACCTCAAAACGTCGAGATCTGATGAATACTCGATTTTCGAAAAACGGGGTGAAACCCATTTTAACCTAACCTCCCCATAGTAGCCTTTGAAGTACAAGTATAGCGTAAGAGTAGCCTTGTAGGGAGAGGGGGGGAGATGTGTGTGGAACTGTCAGTCGAAATTATTTCTGAGTCGTTAAACAGGTAGCCACGTCCAAGGGCTGTGGGGAAGTGTCGGTAGTTTTTGCAGTGTGTGGAAGTATCAGTGTGGGGAACTGTCCGGACACCGTCTGCGCGTGGGGAGCGAGAGTCGATTTTATGGTTCAGAGCGCACGGCTGTTTGGACAAACTATAATATACCCCGAGCGACATATAACTACAACCGAGTTCGGTTGCCAAGTCAACGGTATGGGTTGAGAAGAGCGGGAGTCGTTGACTGAAACGCGTTACAAGCGATATTCTAGTGGCACTCTAGCGTCTTACTAATAAAAAAGCTTTCTCAAAGTTGACCGGCTCTCCGAGTTTTTCCGGAGTGGTATTTGACACCATTAACGATTTCTGAAAACCATCACTGATGTGTGCGCATAGGCTTTTATAATCTTAACCTTTCTAATGTATTAGCGTAGCTGACTCCGAAACACAAGGTCGACGGTTCGTATCCGAGTGGATCCGTGGAAGTTTGCATATAAAAATATAATCCAAACCAACCGCTCGAACCAAAAGTTTTATACAATTTTATACGAAATATGATCGAGTGTCGAGACTTTGTTTACGCCCGCCCCCTCTCGTGCAAGCTGCAAGTAAGCTTAATGATGGGGTAGCACAAAGGGTGAGACTGGGGTGGAATCAGGTTAGTGGGGCGGGGGATTCCTATTGGTCAGTTCATTGTGCGGCGCATTGCATGAACCATCGTGGAAAAGCTTAGTCATAACTTCGCAACAATACACGTCCATTCCTGATCAGTACATTTAGCTAAATCAACTTCTAAAATATAATAAACTTATTGTTTAATAAGTTATAGGAATTGTTTAAGATTTACTATTTTGTTTTAACAATATTTAAAATAATGATATTATATATTGTTCTACTTAAGTCCTCCATTCGACTATTGCATACTATTGTTTATTGCATTCGACTATTTATTCATCATGGTCACATGCGTTTTATCGGTATCGTATATAATTTATCGTATTTTTCACTCGAACTCATAGGAATGTTCAACATTCTATTTACGTAACAATTAAAAGCGGACATTTTGTGTTGTATAGGATGATACGATGTGTTGTGTATTTCATGGTCCGCTTGTGTCGGTTTTCTATAGATTTTGAAACTATGTTCTGTTGAACTATTTGCAATCGTCGAGTCGAGAAAATCGATTGCACTGTTAATCTCGATTTCGCGTGTGAATTTTAATTTTGGACGAATATTTTTTAAGTAATTATTAGCGAATTTCCATAGGAAAAATGAGCTATTGCAGTGGCCCTTATGGTAAGACCCAAGGTCGGGAATAGCAAATGAGCACCGATCATGGTCCCCAGAACACGTTTGGGGGTGTCATTAAAAATCATATATATATATATATATATATGTATTTATGTATATATGTGTGCGCACTCTATCGGACGCATTTTACGTCCGATTTAGTCCAAATTTGGTACACACGTTGGTTGTCTAAGTCACTTTAACGAGTTCGTTAGCCAAAAAAATTTACGGGAAATAAACCACATTTTTGACCGGAAGTACATGTATATATGTGTGTGAGCACTCTAAAATACGCATTTTATGTCCGATTTGGTCCAAATTTGGTACGCAGGTTGGTTTTCTAAGTTGCTTGGACGAGTTCGTAAGGCAAAAAAATTGACCTTAAGTAGACCACATTTTTGATCGGAAGTATCATGTATATAATTGTGCACACTCTAACGAACGCATTTCATGTCCGATTTGGTCCAAATTTAGTACACAGGTTGGTTTTCTAAGTCGATTGGACGAGTTCGTTAGCCAAAAAAAATTGATCGGAAGTAGACCAAATTGTTGACCGGAAGTAACAATATTTTGAGATTTTTCATTTGTCTTTCACTTCCTAAGAAAATGCAAATTGTGACGTCCACATATCTATAATAATAAATTATTTTCTTGTAGTGTGGATTATCGCTTTTCACGATATGTTTTGTTTCGATGTAATTTAAAAATATTTCCGCTAGTATGCTTGATAACGGTGATCCCATTGTGAGTCCGTCATTTTGTTAATAAAACTCATTATTGAATGTGAAGTACAGATGGAAATATATGTGAAAAAGTGGGTCGCGCAAGCAGGTGATTGTGTGTGGAAGGGAGGGGAGGTATGCTATGAGTTTCGGGGTGGGGGGGGGGTGACTGCTGCCAGTACTCTACTACCCAGTCTGTTTTTTTTACGGCCGGAGCGCGGCGCAGGTTTACTGTATCACGATTTATTACTTGTAGAACAACTCGGATGCACATCCATTTTTGTTTTGTACACCACAATCAGAGTAAAAATAAGTAATTGTTTCCTTATAACATAAATAAACACGGGGCGTCAACGCTACAATGTTTTTAGGAACGGTAGTGTTCTAGTTAACGAGACGAACCTCTGTCACCGACTGACTCGCTACACTGACCTACACTCTGTTAGCGCATGCGCATTGGCCGTCCCTGCTTCTGCGCATACAGCCAGCCGCTTAATCACGTATATTTCCAACTGTGGTTGTGTTTCAGACAGACATGCAGTAGGCACATCAATTCATCTATGAGCTCCTTCTGTATGTTTTCTTGGTTATGTAGGGTTTTTTTCAATTATATCCAGTGTTTCTTCTACTGGCACATTGTAGTATACAAATTTACGATGTCGAAGGAAACAAATCGGGCTCCTGGTTTTATTTTAATCCCATTTATTTTTCACGTTAAGACTCTTAAATTGTTGAGGCTGTAACTAGTATTGAACTTTAACATCCCTCGTAGTGTGCTGTCTAACTATTTCGACAATTTAAAAGTAGGTACGCTTCAAAAATCGACTAGGGGTCTTATTGGTTGGTCCTTTTTGTGGATCTTCGGTAGTGATTTAAGCTTTGGTGCTGAAGGCTTTATCATTTTTAGAAACTTTTTGTTTCGTTCATCAATGCTATAACTACAAGCTGTTATGGTTTTGTTAATTTCTACATTAAAACCGACACAGAAGGACCACGTAATACACAGTACATCGGATCATCCTATACACAACAAAATGGCCGCTTTTAATTGTTACGTAAATAGAATGTTGCACGTTCCTATGAGTACGAGTGACAAATACGATGAACGCAGATTTTGAAACACATAGCCGTAAATAATGGTTATAACGCTGAACTAATTGACAAAATAATTCGAAAACAAGAGAGAAAGATGTCCACAAAAACCAAACGGGAAAAACTAACAAATACGCAGCAGTACAGATAGTACCAATTAGGATGAAGCGCGAAGAGGGGAGTGTGCAAATCTACTACGCCGGCTCCCACCACATTTCCCCTCTCGCGGCGGAATACAGTCAGAGCCGTCTGCCCTACCTAATTCATGTCTGCTAAGTAGTCGTGTTGATTGTATATCAACACTTTTTGGTGGTGACTGTACTAAGATTCACAGTCGAGTAGGAGAGGGTAAGACGTTACAGCGCATGCTCAAGTGACGCTTCACGCTACTTGGCACTAGCTGTACCATTTAATCAACATATTGATAAAATAGGCCGAAATATTTTGAATGAGCACGGAATAAATATAGCTTATAGGGCGGACAATAGCCTAGGCAAATTACTAAAGCTGAAAGAACAAACGAAAACAATTACACAAAAAGCGGAATTTACAAACTAAATTGTAGTGATCGTAACGAATTTTATGTTGGCCAAACGGAAAGAACCTTAAAAAAGAGATTTAAAGAACACATCCCCAATTCTAAAAAACCAAATAAAGTCAACTTTCGCAGAACACTTGAAGATTACGACCACACTTACAAAGATATACATACGAATATGGAAATTTTGCAATTCTGTCACGAGTTTGATTTTACCGTGGGGCAGCTTGTAATCCGAGGCAAAGCGAGTGTTTCCTCTGCGAGCGGAACGAAGCAGCGCGAGAGCCGGGCCCGGAGGCTGAGGTGCAAACACATTCTACTAATATATTTCGTACAAGCAGGCAGCTATTCAGTGTCGTGAGTAGAACAATTTCCCAAACGGTTGATACCCTAAAACGTATAAACTTAATTTTGGAAAACCGCCCAACTCACTGATGTGATTCATTGTTGTTTTTTCTGTTTCTCCAAAAACAACCGAGTTATCCACAAACCCCTGGAAATATAAATCGTCAGTCACCATTTTGAAGTGATTAAGGGCTGCAGAAACTACTTGATATTTAAATTTCACAACGTTAGTTCTGGTCTAATCTTGCGTGATACAACTTTTAAGAAAATCTATTACGGCCGACTAATAACAAAACCCCGTTTTCTTGGTCGTCAAAAAATAAAATAATTCGACCACGCAGCTGAACCGCTGACGTGGGTCGAGCAAATTTCCAAAATTTAGTTTATAGGCCTATGTTTTAGGGTTTCAACCACAATTTGGGAAATAGGTCTATTCACGGCGGTGCTGAATAGCTGCAATATGGTTCGAACAAGCCATTCCGTATATTGGGTGTCATATCTTCAATACACAAAGCATTGCGTGCTTCGCACGCCATTCCGAATATTGGGAGTATCTTCAACACACAAAGCATTGCGTGCTTCGCACGCCAACCCCCGTATTAAGAGTATCTTCAATACACAATTCATTGCGTGCTTCGCACCCCAACCCCACGGTAGAATCCACGACATGGCTTTGAACCGAGTACTTCTACGGTATTTTACGTTTTGATCGATTTTGAGGGAACCAAGCGAGCTATAAGGTCACGAAAAAAAATGTGCAGAATAACAGCCTATATTTATATTTGTAGAAAAACCTCAAAAACAAAATCATTCTCGTAGGGAAAATCTCAAAAAATAGTTACTTCCGGTCAAAAAACGCGCTTCCAATTGTTGGATTTTTTTTGGCTAAGGAACTCTTCCGAGCGACGTAGACAACCAACATGTGTACCAAATTTGAATCAAATCGGACTTAAAATGCGGCCGCTAGAGTGCGAACACATATATACATATATGTATCTATATATATATATATATAAAAACGAAATACCACTCACTCACTCACTGACTCACTCATCACGATTTCTCAAAAACTACAGAACGGATTGAAATGAAATTTGGTATGTAGCTTCCTCTAGGGCCATAGGTGCTTACTAAGAAAGGGTTTGAAAAATTCGAAATTTTAGGGGGGTTTGGTAGGATCAAAGTTATTAAATCACGATTTCTTCAAAACTACCGAACGTATTGGAATTAAATTTGGTATGTAGCTTCCTCTACGGCCATAAGTGTTCACTAAAAAAGGGTATGAAAAATTTCGAAATTTTAGGAGGGGTTTGGGGGGATGAAAGTTACTAAAATCATAATTTCAGATCTTTTATTATTATGACAATAGTGCTTTTATTATTTAAGATCTATATTTATAAAAGCCAAATACCACTCACTGACTGAACACTTAAAAAGAATACAATTACGTTAAAAAGACTGAAAATACCAACCACCACAGGCAAAGCCGTACGGGTCAGCTAGTACATATATATATATGACTTTTAATGACACCCCAAAACGTGTTCGGGGGACCATGATCGGTGCTCATTTGCTACTCCCGACCTTGGGTCTAACCATAAGGGCCACTCAATAGCTCATTTTTCCTATGGAAATTCGCTAACTAGATTCTAAGTTGCGATCATCTAGTGCAGGCAGGCTGCACTGTGTAGTGTGCATGGGCAACACCACCTATAATAGGAGGTATAGGCATGGGTGAGACGCTACCGTGGCGGAAAATCAATACAACGAATAATGACAGTAATAATTTAAGTTTGGTTTACTCTTTCTTTCCTTCTGCCCCACAGTTTGTGAAAGACTTACCGTTTCTATTCCTTCCTAAACTAGTCAGTGATCACGGAAACTACTTTCAGCCAGAATGATTGCATTCTCATTATCACTTTCCGTGACAGTAATAATCACCGAAAACAACTTTCAGTCAAACTTACAATATTTCCTACGTTACCATTGACTCGATTTTAATAAACTGTACCAGGAACTGGCACATACTTTCTCACAAACATATTTAAATTATTAAACAGATTCATTGTGACTTCATAATTGTAAGAGGGGTAGGAGAGGTGATTTATTTAAGTAGGAGATTAACTAATAAATATTATTATTATTATCTAGAGAGAAAACTATTCGATCTATTTCGAACAAATTTGCACCAAACACGTCAATTAGGCCTGCATAGATGCACGAAAAAAGGTTTTGATAAATATTGAAAAACAACCCCCTTTATGACCAAAAAACCCCCTAAAATCAGTTATTATTAACTATTATTATTAGCTAAACGAGAATTTTTAGAAAGATGCTCTATTTGCATATGTTAGGGTACGTTAAGGGACAAATAAGCCAAATTTTATCAAAATCGTTAGAGCCGTTTTTAAGAAATTTGGATTTTTCTCGTTTTTGGGCCATTTTGGAGGGTAAAAACCCTTAAAAATCAAACATTTGAAAAAATGGAAAAAAAAACACCTGGAGATATTCCAGAACTACGCCTACATACCAAATTTCATCAAAATCGGACAGTTGGTATGGTCTCCAGCTCTGTACACATCCTAACAGACACACGGACAGACATCACCGAAAAAACACTTTTTTGGGTTCAGGAAGCACCGAAAAAAATAATTCCACTAAAAATATTTTTGGGTTCAGGGAGCAGCACCAACACAGATAATTCCACTAAACAATTTTTTGGGGTTCAGGGAGCACCAACACGGATAATTCCACTAAAAATTCAAATTCGAAAATTTGGACGAAAACAATACTTTCTCCGTATACTACGTATAGGGTGGAGAAAGTAAAAGTAATGTACCATTAGATTTGTCTTTAAATTGTCTACATTTTTTGTATTTTATATCTTTTTTTAGTTTTGTAGGTATTTAACTTTGGAACGAAAGGGAATTAAACAGGCTACAAAAAAAGGTGTCTTGACATTTTTCGTTAAAATGTACTGTTTTTGTTAAGTAATTTAGGTTTAAAATTTTCAAACAGCCGCCATTTTAAAACGCATGATTGGATATAATCGCTTATTTTTCTTGAGATATATCATTGTTAGGTTAAACGTCATGCCAAGTTTGAACTCAATCAGTCAAACATTTCTCTAGATATGAATTATTTTGTAAAAAAAAAAATGGCGTATATCTTAAAAACGAAGCGTTTTCGGGCCTATGTTTATATGTACTTTTTTTCTTATTTTTAGCTATAGAATGAGCTACGGAGACATTGCCGCATAATAATTCTGAATCACCCTGTATGTACGACTTTTTATATGCTTACGAGAAGGCATTGGAATTTGGTGTTTATTGGCCTTACTACGCCAAGTCTAGATACATATACACTTATATTTGTATCCTTATTACCACTTTTTACAAAAAAAAAATGTAATTGTGTGCTTAAGACCAACGGGAGAAGTGTAAACCTTTTAAGTAACACAACCTACGAAATGAGGAAGCACAATGTCCATTTCAGAGGTATTACTAAAACTATACGTTGTATTAACATTAACAGACTAAGCCTATGACGTAGGACAATCTGTTACACTTATATACCCAACTCAAATGTACTAAATTAGCAATGCGATTGTGGCCTAACCGGCTAAGGCGCTAGTCTTTGGTGATGGACTCTGCTGGTTCGAATCTCGGCAAGACCAAAACTTTTTCAAACAGATGGAATAAAACGTTTCACATTAGGAGCGTTTCACAAGATGCGAGGTGAATCGCGTGACGGTAAAATTCGATTCACCCCCAGCAACAAATAAACTATATACTCTGCTAAACACCCATGTATACACATTTTTTGGACGTGGTGCGCCTATAGAAGTTACACTTCAAAAAACTCTTAAAACTTTATAAACAAATGGCCGACGCAACGGTAATATATTAAACCTAACAAAGGAAGAAAGAAAGCAGTTGTGAGACAGCCGACAGAAATGAAAACTGTCATGAATATAAATCGTTCGTTATATTGGTTCGTTTAAAATTGAAATCTAAAAAAATAAACTGTACCAGGAACTGGCACATACTTTCTCACAAACATATCTATATATTAATAGGCAAGCACAAAACTTGTCGTCCTTTTTTCTCAGCTTGTGTGCATCGTAGGAGAAATTCGCGCATACCGTTAGAAAGGTAGTGTCCTGTAGATGAGCAGAATCCCATTATAATTTACGTCGGTCCTCAGGGATACGCCCCAGTGGCCCTCAAAGTTTCAATGTTAATCTTATGGAAGGTCAATCTTATGGAAGAAGAAGAAAGATTTCTTTTGATTTTATCAGGGGCACAAAAAACAGCTGTTCGTATGAAAAGCTTAAAACAGCTGATTTTGATCAACAGCTGATTTTGATCAACAACTGATTTGGATCAAAAACTGAATATAATTTTAGGTTAGGTAAATCAAGCAATAGCAATAGCGAAGCATTGCCGGATCCACTAGTTTAAATTATTAAACAGATTCACTGTGACTTCATAATTGTAGGAGGGGTAGGAGAGGTGATTTATTAAAGTAAGAGATTAACTAATAAATATTATTATTATTATATTATTATAAATTATTGCAAAAAAATAAACCTAGTCAAAAGTTAAGAATTGAGCTAAATGTAAATTGATGTATGTTAGATTTTCTGCTCTCTGTAATTTATATGAGTGTCTGTGACAGTGTGTATGTGGGTGTGTGTTGGCATGTATAGTTCGTAGATTTAATTACTATGTAAAATTATTATAAATTATTGCAAAAAATAAACCTAGTCAAAAGTTAAGAATTAAGATAAAGGTAAATTGATGTAAGTTAGATTTTCTGCTCTCTGTAATTTATATGTGTGTCTGTGACAGTGTGTATGTGTGTGTGTGTTGCCATGTATAGTTCGTAGATTTAATTACTATGTGAAATTATTATAGATTACTGTAATTTTGGATGCTACCTACCTGGCCGACGGTCAAAGTGACCAGTGCCATTCAATGCTTGTGTAATTGTTTGTATACTTTGGGAGATAAATATAGCATTGTTATTATTATTATTATTATTATTATTATTATCTAGGGAGAAAACTATTCGATCGATTTCGAACAAATTTGCACAGAACACGTCAATTAGGCCTAGGCCTGTATAGATGCACGAAACCCCTTTATGTCCAAAAAATCCCCAAAAATCAGTTGTTATAATTATTATTTGCTAAACGAGAATTTTTAGAAAGATGAGGTTGTTGCATATGGTAGGGTACATTAAAGGCTACAAATAGGCCAAATTTTATCAAAATCGTTAGAGCCGTTTTTTTATAAAAAAATAATAACTGATTTTTTGGAGGTTTTTTGCCAAAAAGGGGGTTGTTTTTCAAAAATTTTCAAAACCGTTTTTCGTGCAACTATACAGGCCTACTTGACATGTCTGGTGCAAATTTGTTTGAAATCGATCGAATAGTTTTCGCTCTAGCTTTGTATACATACAGACATACATACATACGTACAGACATACATTTTGTAAAAACCACTTTTTTGGAATCAGGGGGTTCCAAAACCGATATTTCCACAAAAATCTCAACATCGAGTTCTTTTATGATCACTATAAGTTACTTTCTCTATACTATAGTGTAGAGAGAAAGTAAAATTTACAAGTTTTGAGTATTATTCTTTCTCACAAGGTAGTTTTAACGTTCATTATATAAAAACCCATCAAGAGATAAAAAAATAAATTCGCGACGTACTACTGCGTCTCTAACCCAAGCTATACATAATGCAATATAGTGATAATCCTACGTAATGTGCAGGCCTTAGATAACTTTCACTATTTTGTCTACATTTAAGTAATTACCTGATAAAAAGACAATGTGTTCCAAGGACAACGTTATAATACATTTACTGTACTCGTATCTATGCTTTATATTTAGAAATAGGCCTACAATAAGCACACAAAGTTTATAGGAGAAAATCAAGCCAAGACAACAATTAGATTTTTGCATTTAAAAGCGAAAACCCTTAGCGCTCATTAACGCCTGGAAAACACAACTTAACTATTGCTCACAAATTAAACAATTGGAACACACACACAAGCACAAACGTTCAGCAGTTAATTCTCAACACATTACTAATAAACGGTACCAAAAACTAAAACATACTTTCTCACAAACATATTTAAATTATTAACACGTTCACTGCTAAGGACGCACATGTGAGCTTGACACTGAACACTATGAGAAGCGGCCGACGCACAGTGCATTGCACGCCAACCCCCGTATTGGGAGTATTTTCAATGCACAGTGCATTGCGTGCTTCACACGCCAATCCCCGTATTTGAAGTATTTTCAATACACAGTGCATTGCGTGCTTCGCATGCCAACCCCCCCGTATTTAACCTCAACTGTGACTTCATAATTGTAGAAGAGGGGATAGTTCATTAAAGTAGGAGAGTAAGTAATAAATATTATTATTATTATTAGCTAAAGAGAAAACTATTCAATCGATTTCGAACAAATTTGCACCAAACTTGTCAATTAGGTCTATATAGATGCACGAAAACGATTTTCAAAAATTTTGAAAAACAACCCCCTTTTTGACCAAAAAAAACCCCAAAAATCAGTTATTATTATTATTAGCTAAACGAGAATTTTTTGAAAGATGTGGTTTTTTGCACATTAAGGGCTACAAACAATCAAAATTTTATCAAAATCATTAAAGCCGTTTTTTTATTTTAAAAAACACAAAAAATCAGTTATTATTTTTAATTAAAACAGCTCTAACGATTTTGATAAAATTTGGCTTATTTGTAGCTCTAATGACCTTCCATATTTAAAAAAACGCATCTTTCAAAAATTCTCGTTTAGCTAATAATAATAATATCTGATTTTGGGGGGGGGGGGGGTTGGCCAAAAAAGGGGTTGTTTATCACAAATTTTCAAAACCTTTTTTCGTGCATCTATACAGGCCTAATTGGCAAGTTTGGTGCAAATTTGTTCGAAATCGATCGACTAGTTTTCTCTCTAGCTTTGTGTACATACAGACAGACATTTTGTAAAAACCACTTTTTTGGTGGACTCAGGGGTCCCAAAACGGACATCTCAACATCGATTTTTTTTTGCGATCACTATACTTTCTCTATACTATAGTATAGTGAGAAAGTAAACAAGCGTAAGCAGCACTGCTGCATTACTATAGCCGAATTTTCTCATCTGGGAATAACTAGTATTAAATACTGGGAGTTTTCTATAAATTCTTATCCTTGTTCCGGGAACTGTACCTAAAACACCTTTGCACACGATTATAGTAAATTTAATTTCCTTTCGAATGATATAACTCACAAATTGTACTCGGGCTTATAAGAAAGAGCATCGATGTTGGTGGTACAGTGTTCAGTGTCTTGTGTATTGCAAAATGTTTTGCTATGTGTACAGACGAAACTGAGGGTAATTCATAGGCGAAACTGTTTCTGAGAGAATAAACGGTACCAGGAACTGGCACATACTTTCTCACATATTTAAATTATTAAACAGATTCACTGTGACTTCATAATTCTAGGAGGGGTAGGAGAGGTGATATTAAGGGTCTGCTGTAGTGGCGGCCATCTTGGATTTTTATCCCATAAGAGCAATGTTAAATTTCAAACCATTTATTTCGTTTATTTTGTATCATAAAATTGTTTGCAAGGTCTCATTTTAAGCACAGTTACAATACGCATCCGTTTTGGATTTTAGATTTTTTTTAAATGCCTTTCTTTTGTTGTGTAATTGACATTTTGTAAGTACAAAGTTTGAATTTTTTTCCTAACACAATAAAAAATTAATAATGAAAAGTAATTTGCAAGCCGGATCCGAAATTTTATAAAGAATATTCAGTTTTTTTTTCAGCATTCAATTAAAAAAATGGATTTATAAAATGGTTTGAGATGAGGCAATGTCAAAGCTCTCAGCTGCAAGAAAATGCACTGTTTAGATACGGTTATAAAGAGAAGAGCTTGCGTTTCCGGTTGGTTTCTCGTTTACTGGAGCAGACCTCTCTACTGGAGTAGGAGATTAACTAATAAATATTATTACCTAGAGAGAAAACTATTCGATCGATTTCAAACAAATTTGCACCAAACACGTCAATTAGGCCTGTATGGATGCATGAAAAAAGGTTTAAAATGTTTTTGAAAAACAACCCACTTCTCGGCCAAAAAACCCAAAATCTGTTATATTATTATTAGCTACACGAGAATTTTTAAAGATGCTGTTTTTTGCATATGGTAGGGCTACAATTAAGCCAAATTTTATCAAAAATGTTAGAGCCGTTTTTTGAGAAATTTAGATTTTTCTCGTTTTCTTTTGCTCCTAAAAAATAAAAAATTTGAAAAATTGAAGAGAAATAAACGCCTGGAGATATTCCAGAACTACAACTATATACTAAATTTCATCAAAATCGAACCGTTGGTATGGTCGTAGTACAACGAAAATAATCAAATATTATTACCTTATAAAATGAGAAGACTCCAGGAAATATGGGAATACTCGTATCAGGCTTACCTGGAAAAACGGTAAACAAATTTGTAACTCTTGTAATTATATGTTCAGCAAATAAACATAAAACAAGCAAAACCAAGTTATAATTTGAATTGGTACATAAAACTACATGAAAACTGTGTATGTTATAGTTTATACTAGTAAACCCAAGTGAAAAATCACAAGCTGATTAATTGGATACACATCAGAAACACACAATTTAAAAAACAAACTATTTACAAACAACATTAAGGCCTACTCCTAATTATAATCTACACTGGGTTTGTTTACGTATTACAGATGATGGGTGAAATCAGCTGTTAAACGGATAGGTAGGCCTATTTCTTCTTTACATTTGTATAAACAAATATATTGATGATTAAAGGTTGTATTTATATATAGTTTATAACCTCAAACCAAATATTATAACGTATATTATAGTGCTAGCTGACCCGTACGGCGTTGCCCGTGGTGGTTGGTATTTTCAGTCTTTTTTAACGTAATTGTATTCATTTTAAGTGTTCAGTCAGTGAGTGGTATTTGGCTTATATATATATAGATCTTAAATAATAAAAGCACTATTGTCATAATAATAAAAGATCTGAAATTATGATTTTAGTAACTTTGATCCCCCAAACCCCTCCTAAAATTTCGAAATTTTGCATACCCTTTCTTAGTGAGCACCTATGGCCCTAGAGGAAGCTACATACCAAATTTCATTTCAATCCGTTCAGTAGTTTTTGAGATTTCGTGATGAGTCAGTGAGTGGTATTTCGCTTTTATATATATAGTTCTACAACTCATATTAAAAAAAATCAACTTCACAAGAAATTATAACGATTGGAGTTGTAAACATAACCCCAAACTATAATCTACTGGGTTTACAGATGATGGGTGAAATCAGCTGTTATATCATATGTTACTCACGTACGCTCGTACACTCGCTTTTATAGGAGTTGATGTTACATCATAAACTTGATACTTTTAATATTATTTACCATCTTAACGTTTAAGATTAATCCTACATGTTTATGCGTGTTACGCCGGCGTCTCCCTCACCTCGTCTAACAGACCTACTAGCTGGGCACGTTACAAGATGGCGATAATTCATTGAAACGACTCTTACTGACAGATGAATTCGTCACAGAATATTATGTTAATTGAACGCAATGCATTGTGGGTGGCCTATAATCGGCCTCGGGACGTATCACTGTAACCTATACTTAGCCTATGCTCTGAACTACATTTACACGGTAAGCTATAATCTCACAAGTCCTAGCTTCTACCCGTAGAGATCGCATTGCTCTAGTGCAAGAATGCACAGAACATTATGCGGAAGATATTTTTACAACATTGAATCTGTGGCTAAAATACAGCGTTCGAAATACTTTTATCTTACGTATTGTTTCTGCATCAAAGACAATCCACAATACTATTATTACAAATTCCGAAAGTAAATAGTTTTTGCGCTGAAACATCTTTAGACACGGTCGGGCAAATTGACATAGATCAGATGAAAAGTGAAAAGCTTCGCCATTCCGACTTCAACCGGCAGTTTAAAGAGATTAGCACTAAAATATGTTTTAAGTGTTATGTGCCGTTTGATTTTACAGATACTTATTTTATTTTTTACAAGAGTTCAAGCATGAGCAGCTGCAATACATTGTGTATTGAAAATACTCCTAATACGGGGATTGGAGTGCGAAGCACGCAATGTTCTGTGGATTGAAAGTACTTCCAATACGGGTGTTGGCGTACGAAGCACGCAATGCTCTGTGTACTGAAAATACTACCAATACGGGGGTTGGTGTGCGAAGCACTCAATGCATTATGTATTGAAAATACTCCCAATAAGGGGGTTGGCGTGCGAAGCACTATGCGTCGACCGCTTCTCATAGTGTTCAGTGTCAAGCTCACATGTTCGTCCTTAGCAGTGAACGTGTTAGCCCCATACCTCGGTCTAGCCCCCTCCATATAGGGGCCCATGCTTTTGCCCACAGGTTCTTTTTATCACAACAAACATTGTAGAAAAAACTAGCAATTACCCTTCTTTATTTAGCGGGTAAGAAAAATACCTCATTTTAAGATCCAATATGAACTTTTAAGGGCTTTAAGATTTCTTGATATGAAAAAACAAGGAAAAATGCAATAAATTCGAAGTCATGCTAGAAACTTAAAATGAGGTACAAAGGATCTTTTTAGCATAAGCGTTTGTAAAAATTGCATTTGCGATTTTTTTTTAAATTTGTATTTTCCTTTTAAACACGCTAACCCCCGTGGGACGTTTATAACCTCCATCCCTCTAATCAGGGGGTAGGAAGATGGGCTTAATTTTTTTACTTCATTCTTATGAAGTTTTTTTTATGAAGTCAATGAATTTGTTATCATAAATGAATTAAGTACAACAAATTTCCGCCACCCCCATGGTGGGGTTAGGGGAGTTTAAAAGGAGAACGATAAACCAACACATGTATTTACATTTATTACCATAGCAACCAATTTAATAAAACAACAGATAATATAGCCGCTGTTTGGTCCAATATTTCCATTAACAGCTTATTTCAAATTTTGAAGCAATTATTTTTGTATTTCTAGCTTTTAGGTTAGGGTTTTAAAGTGTAGACCTGAGCCTTGCTGGTTCTTTTAACCATTATTAACTGCTGTTATAAAATATAAGAAATAATTCGGTTTGAACATTTAACATTATTTACCATCTTAGTTTTGAGGTTATTAATAATACTACACCTTTATTATACATAAAACATAACATATGTTTTTAGAAGGTTCCATTGGGGGTTGGCGTGCGGAGCACGCAGGGGTCTCCCCTAGTAAGAAATAATTTGATTTGAACATTTAACATTATTTACCATCGTTGTTTTGAGGTTATTATTAAGCCTACACCTTTATTATAAATAAAACATAACATATGTTTTTAGAAGGTTCCGTTGGGGGTTGGCTTGCGGAGCACGCATGGGTCTCCCCTAGTGTATACTAATATTATAGAGGTAAATTTTTTTTGTTTGTATGTAGGGGGTAACCTCTGGAACTACTGAACCGATTGAAAAAATAGTTTTACTAATAAAAAGCTACACTATCCCCGAGTAACATAGGCTATAATTCATTTTGATAAAGTATTTTATTTCAATATTTGTAAATTTAGTCGGTAAAAATCTTAGGTTCTGCCTAGACTGATGAACCAACACATGCATTTACATTCATTACCGTAGCAACCAATTGAATAAAATAACAGATAAAACAGCTGTTTGGTCCAATATTTCCATCAACAGCCGATTTCAAAATTTTAAGCAATTATTTTTGTATTTCGAACTTTTAGGTTAGGTCTTCAAAGTGTAAACCTGAGCCTTGCTGGTTCTTTTAAGCATTATTATAACTGCTGTTATAAATTATACGAAATAATTTGATTTGAACATTTAACATTATTTACCATCTTAGTTTTTTGGTTATTATTAATCCTACACCTTTATTATAAATAAAACATAACATGATTATTTGCATAGAAGGTTAAAACGTGGTTGGCGTGCGGAGCACGCAGGGGTTTCCCCTACACTGGATTCCACGTTCACCGTGCAGTACAGAGCGCCCATAAGCCATGTTATCCTTACGACAGTCTCAGCTGTACTAGCCAACTAAAACACATCAACTCCCATGCAATGCTCGGTCAGTTGACGCAACCCGCATGACAATAAACGTGATGTTCCTTGTAATGGTAGTAGCATGTCTTTTCTCCCGTAAGACCTGTACTGCACGGTGAACGTGGAATCGAGTGTAGTTGTTAAATGTTTTGGGAAAAGTGTAATGTTGTAAAATTAAAATTCTTCACTTCTACTCCTGTTAGTATTTTTATCTCAGAACTTATACCAAAACACTTTCAATAGACAGTCTGTTGCCTTCACTCTAATATTAAAAACACGCACGGCTTAACATCCATTTTGTCCTCAAGGCGGTTCAACAACGTGTAGCCGTCAAAAGCTATGACAGTTCTTAATGCCTTCGTCCCCTTCCGTATTTAGTGTAAGCAATACCGGAACCATGAGACAGGAAATTAGGGGTGCATCAATACAATGGAGGGTGTCTTGACAAAGATTTTATACTTCATAACAGAGAGTAACCCCTTCCTCTTCCAAGCCGAAAATAAAAGGGCTATTGTGTTGCCCTGCTAATGAATGACAATGCATAAAAATACGTGTTCAATTAAAACAGTTTTAAGACAGAAACAAATGAAAATCCATAGCATGAGACATGATCAAAAAATATATTCACTATCAGTGTTGCCAAATCTATCTAAAATTATCAAGAAAACTGACAGTGTTATCAGATTTATTAACATTAATAACGAAAGCTTACTGATAATATTGTCAGATCTATCAACACTAATCACGAAAGCTGAGAGTGTTGCCAGATAATCAACAATAATTACGAAAACTAACTAATATTATTGCCAGATCTATCGACACTAATCATGACAACTGATAGTGTTGCCAGTTAATTAACAGCAATCACGAAACCTAATGGTGTTGCCAAATCGAGCTACAATAATTACGAACGCAAACTGACAATGTCGCCAGATTTATGAAATGTAATAACGAAATCCTGCTAGCAGTATTGCCAGATCTATCAACACTAATCACGAAAGCTGACAGTGTTGCCACTTATATCAACTATAATTACGAAAGCTAACTAACGGTAATGCCAGACGCATCAAATTTCATGACAAAACCTAATTGAAAGTGTTGCTAGATCTATTAACATTAATCACGAAAGCTTACTGACAGTATTGCCAGATATATCAACACTAATAATGAAAAATGACAGTGCAGCCAGATAATCAACAGTAATCACGAAAGCTGACAGTGTTGCCAAATCTATCAACAATAATTACTACAGCATTATTATACCTATCAACATATCTATCAACATTATTTACGAAAGCTGACAGTGTTGCCAGATCTATTAACATAATTTACGAAAGCTGTCAGTTATGCCACATCTAGCACCAATATTTAAGAAAGCTAACACTGATGCCAGATTTATCAACATAAATTACGAAAGTTGTCAGAGTTTCTGTCTACCAACATGTGACGGATTTTCGTGACAATTTTCGGACGGCTACCCAAAGCCTTTCTGATAAAGTGTAAAATATCAACTAGATACGTTTATACTTTTCAAAGAAATTCGAATGCAACATCCAGACCACAAGTTAATCCTATAAATAAATTTATATTCCAAAGACTTGTTTATCGCCTCCCGGGTGCCATCCCGTAGTGAAGAGGTAGTGAAGTCCCAACTGTCTTCCCGGCTGTCAATAACTCTTAATAGCGTCTCTTACAATACAGGTGGTACATTTCCACACGACAGACTCCTGTCTGACGAGACCTTAACAAAACAATTCTAAGCAGGAACTATTTAAATTAAGATTATTTATTTTTCTTGAATTATAACACACCGCCGAACAACATTCTGTCTGTGCAACGGTGGCTAGTTCCCACAAACCGAATCAATATTTGCAAATAAAATAAAATATATACCGATACACCAAAGTACATTGAATAAAATTAAAACAATTCGAAGGTTGTGTAGGCTGTTTATATCTTAGCAGAGTCGCAAACGTTTAAGTGTATACTAGGGGCTCTGCCCCTGGACGCTTCGCGTCCCAACAACGCCTCGGCCTCAGATGGCTGCTTCGCTTCGCTCGCAAAATTCACTAAAGAATCTCGTTAATCTTTGGCCCGTTTGTACTTAGGTTTGTAAAATTAAGAAACCAGGCTTAAATATATTAACAGCAATTACAAGATTAATTATAACCTCAAATACACGCTTTAGAAACGTGAGAGGCTTTCATTACGATTTTAGTCCTAGTTCTACTATCTTCCGTCAACTAAAGTTTTGAAAACAGGCCTAAATATAGTAAAAATTATTGCAGGATTAACCTCAATACTATGTTTCAGAAATGAGCCAGGCATACATAAAAAAATTGACTATTAGAATTTATCCATCTTTGCCAAGTTTACCTTTTTTTTGATAAAATAAATTGTTAAATCAGGCCCAATTTATTCTAATTCCAACGTGCTAAAACAGTATAACTTAGCTTGTTTTTTTAACAGTAATTAAAAACTATCCAATGAACAGCTGATTTTGGATAATACTCAAATGTCAGTTCTATTCCACTCTATTTCCAACGTGCTAACACAGTATAAATTGGCTTGTTTATAAACAGCTGTTTTGATCGCTTTATTTTCTATTTCGTAGTTATTTTGTAACCAACAAGACCCTATGTTAAAATGTTTCAACTTTTAAATTAGATTTTCTCAAAAAATTGCGTTTTTACACGAAATACAACTATATGGGTGTACTTAAAAATCCCCATTTGAATTCGTTAGAGCCGTTTTCGAGATACAAAGATACAAGAATTGCTCATTTAAAGTAATAGGATTCATAGTAAATGAAATTTTGTTGAGTTACAAAGAAAGAAACTTTACCCTCTACTTGTTTTGCTCCCCATCCCCCGCAGCGACTCGCAATGAACCAAATACAAATAGATTATTGTATACTACATTTTTCCGGGAAAGACTGATTAGGACAGAGATTTTTATATTGAAGAGAAACAATTTTCATGTTATAAAATTATATGAAATGTGTAAGGGAAAAGCAACATTTCGAACCTGTCAGATAGACCTAGTGAAGAATAAAGTTAGCATCATTGCAATAGTGATAGGTGTTTGAATCCTATTACTTTAAATGAGCAATTCTTGTATCTATCTTTGTACTTGTCGCGGATCTCGAAAACGGCTCTAACGATTTTGATGAAAATTTGCATACAGGGGTTATGTGACGTCAGGAATTGAATGCGCTTGGTCTTATGTCTTCAAAAACGCGCATAAAGTCTGAAAAATGGCCATACAATTTAAAATCGGAACTTCTTTTTATACCACCTTTCACGTCACTTTAGAAGGCGAATAGGTACAGCTTATTTTTATACCTCCTTCAAAGTCACTAAATATTCGAATAGATACATTATAGATACAATCCAGATGGTAAAAATACTGAACGATGCTCGTTCACCCAGGTACAAACGAGCCAAAGATTAGCGAGAGCCTTTAGAGAGTTTTCCAACTGCGAGCGAAGTGAAGCAGCCATCTGAGGCCGTAGGGGCAGAGGCCCTAGTTATGATAAAGCCCTTTTCGTTGTTTGTGTTTGCTATTACCTAACCTAAAAAACAGTTGGTTGTAAAGAATAATGACCTCATTATAAATTTACCAACTTGGTTACTATTATAACTGTAAATACTTTCAAGGAACGTGTGTTGATTCAGTATTGGCGTAACCTAAATTTGTGTAAAGCTTTTGTTACAAATCAGCTGTTTTATTAATAACCCGTTGCAACAGATGTTTGAATAGATGTTTGTTCGTTCAACTCACTTCAGCGGTTCAGCTGCGTGATCGAATTTGTTACCAGATAACCTTTCCAATTCAATTTTTTTAACGCTACATTTGTTTATAAGTACAGTATTTAATATTTCGAAATTAAACTAAAAGTAACAGAGCTATAATCGACATTTACTTGAAATACCCTTTATGTTAGACCAACTTTTTAAACCATTAGTTTGATAAATTAGCCCTGTGACTGTCACTCTGTGTATACTGCGTAACACAATAACTCGGAACCAAGATATGTAAAGTTTTAATAAGGTTACATTTTCCTACGAACTGGCATTCCCGATCCGGCCCACAGATACCACCGCTAGATGGATATCTCACAACATCGTGAGTATTATTATAATTGTGTGTTCGTTATTGTATACATGTCCCCCCATCGCTTCGCTGCTACGGTAAATTGAAAGATAGAATTAATGGGCAAAGGGCAAGGGTGAACCGCGTCAACCCAAACAGGACTTTTGTGCCGTGGAAATTGATAGTTTTGGTGTTTTTACATTTTCTATGTGATTTTCTTATTAACAATATCATGATTTGTGTATTTTATAGGTTTGGCCTTTAGCTAGTTCTTAAAACAAGAGTTTTAAAATATGTGAATAAAAGTTATGATTAAAAGACAATTAAATACATCGTTTGCTTTACTTCCGCCCTCCTTCCCTCTAACCACAATTTGTCTGGATATATTATTGTTCGACATTTTATGTTTAGTGTGTATTTGTAATTTTATACACAGTATAGAGGGCTTCAACAAAGCTCACTTCGCTCGCCAACCTCTGTGGCGGCTCCGGCGAAACAAATGCAAACAGATTATTTTTATATGGAAGAGAGACAATTTTCAAGTTATAAAATATAACCAAATGTAATACGGAAAACCAGTATTTCAAACTGTAAACCTGGTGTAACAGTGGTTACTGTTTTCATCAAGTATAGTAAAACTCGTCAAGTACTTGTCACTCGCACTAAGCACTTAGTCAATAGAACAGGTTCCTAATCACTCGCACTCCCCATCTTACTAAGCACTAATCACTACTGTTCACACGTGTGGTATTAGTGCGAGCGATAAGTACTACGCATCGTGTAAACCGGGCAGTAGACGTACAGTAGTAAAGAGTTTGCTGTCGAAGGTACACTTTCCACTTCTAGACAAATCGAGGCAGGAGTTCCCCAAGGCTCAGTTCTTGGTCCGTTACTGTACCTTCTGTACACTAACGATATTCCAGACATCCCCAAAGTATTACTGCGACTCTTTGCTGATGACGCTATGTTCTACTACATTACTCTGAACCTGGAATATGGCTCGTCGGTCATTCAACAACAGTTGGATGCCCTACAGCCGTGGCTCAGGATGTGGAGAACTGCAGTGAACACAGATAAAACGCAAGCCATCCAATTTTCTCCACTACGTAGATTTCCTAAAGTTAATTAATTAACTCTTAATAAATCACCCATAGCATGGACCCGCAAAGTCAGATACCTTTTAAATCACGCTTGACTCTAAATTAAACCTGTCCCATCACGTCAAGCAAACTCTGTCAAGGGCTAAATCTGTCCGTGGCAAACTCCTTCCAGTCATACACGCCAAGAGCCCTCTACCACTTCGTATCAGGTTGTACATGTACAAAACATACATCAGACCGGTACTTACGTACGCAGCCCCAGCTTAGTACTCTCTACTATCTGTTTCTTGGAAGAAAAGTTGGATTCCTTCCAGAACAAAACTCTCCTTTGGATCACTAACTCCCCATGGTACGTATCGAACGTCACCATCTCTCAAGGGCACAAAATCCCCACACTCGAGGACTTGATCCTAAAATTAACAAATAGAGTCAAACACAGAGCCAAAGGGTCTCGATACACTCACATCAAACAAATTATCACTGACCCTGTACCTCCGCAGGTCAGAAGAAAACGTCCCTTATGTCTGGTTTACAAACCACCATAACTATCCAAAAACAAAAGCTCAATTCTTAAACACCGCACACTTTCGTAGTTAATCCCAGAGTAATCCATCGATTCACCATCTCGTTCTCACTCAAAATTTATTCCAAATTTAGTCATTAAAAGTGTCAATAAAGTCATTTTTAGTTTCAGACAAGCAGCCATTGTTTAAAACAGATGCTGTCTTAACACCAAGACCACGGTCTTGCCAATTTGCTAGTAATAGTAAAGAATAAAGTTAGAATAGCAATAGTGGTAGGTGTTCGAATTATGATATAGTAAGCCTTTTTCGTTGTTTGAGTTTGCTTTTAACTAACCTAAAAAACTGTTGATTGTGAAGAATAACTACCTGATTCTAAATTTGCTAAGTTGGCTGCTATGGTAATGAATTTAAGCAAACATGTGTTGCTAAGCTTTTGATCCAAACAGCAGTTTTATCCGATTTCCCACTATTTTTACGCCTTAAAATATTGTTTTTCAAAATCGTTTCTTAGTGTGCGCCTTTGACCACCCTAAGAATATACCTTTAAATTTGTATCTTTTGTAGTTTTTGCTCCTCTTCGATTTTACGTCAGTCGGTCATTCAGTCAGCCTCTTATATTATATATCTTTAAATATATAATTCTTCTGTACGTGTATATGTCACTGAACTACTCCTAAACGGCTGGACAAATTTTGATGAAATTTGTGTGTGTGTTTGAATAGGTCCCCCCTGGATAGTTTAGATTCACAATTGGACCCTTCCGTGTTCAGTGTTGTTGAAATGGGGTTGCTACCCCTATAGAATAAATATAAATTAAACTTCCTACAGACTAAAATTATGTAATATTATTTTTAAGGGATAGCCTATACAAAACTATGTTCAATTTGATTACTTAATTTAAAAGAATGAAATAACTACCCTTAAAATTAAATAATAATAAACTTACTTTTTCTATATTCTCAAAAACTACTCAACAAATTTTACTAAAATTTCACAATTTATACATATTAGTACCAAAATGTTTAGCGAAATCGTCACTACAACAAAAATTTTAAAAGAGCTAGCTATCCCTTTATAATACAAATAAATGGCACTAAATTCCTACAAACTATAAATCTAACATTATATAATATAATTCTTAATTGATATAAAACACATTTGCAATTCGATTCCTTAAGTCACAGGGATGACTACCCTTCAAATTAAATTAAGCAATAGCTAAGATCGTCTCTTAAGGGTCGGCTCTAGCTGTCCGCCATGTTGGCAGACACTCCATAAGACCAATGTTAAATTAAAATACAAATTTTTCCTTAATTTTTGATCGGAAAATTATAAACGATATGTCATTTTAAAGCTATGGTCAATATGCATGCAAATGGCTTTTTCAAAACTAAGAAACATATTTTGTTTAATATTTATTAGCAATTTAAAACATAGATTTTTAATATTTTTTTATGTTTTCACTATTAATTATAGCGAAAAACTACCAAGCCATTCGCCTGAAGAATTTCGTCCCCAAGAGTTTGGTATTTTTTTTAACGCTATTTGAACAATTGCGGGTTTTAAAATGGATTTAGGCTGAGCAACGTCCGTGTAAACAACCGCCGCTATACGGTGATTTTAAATATTTTTTACGTTGTAACTATTAATTATAGCGAAAAATTACCAAGCCATTCGGATGAAGAATTTCGTCCCCAAGAGTTTGGTATTTTTTTTAAAACGCTATTTGAACAATTGCGGGTTGTAAATGGATTTAGGCAGAGCAATGTCCGTGTAAGGCCAGGGACACACGGGCCGGCGAAATCGCCGGCCGGTTTTTTCGCCGGATCCGGCGAAATGTAAAAGAGTGAACACACTGATCCGGGTAAACTGCCGGATTGCGCAGTAAATGTATTATTAAAAGTCTTATTATTATTATTATTAAAGTCTCTTCAGTTGTGAGAAAGAAATGAAACTGTCAAGACGGAAGAAATTAGCCGTGCTGTGTTCTTGTCCTTGTATAACTCCAAAGATCTGTCCCATAGTTCAGGTCTTTCATGAACTAAACTTATCAATAAATCAATATCTATATCCGTAGACATGACTACACACTCGGACACTATTTATTTAACACAACACAACCAACTTCTGAGGGTTGAGCGACGACTGAAGGGCAGTGTTGCCAATACAAATCAGGGAAATTCCCACCAACACCTTCAACAATACCAAAAGTCACTACTGGAGGGGTGGACCGGCTAAACAGCCTGACCGGCAAAGTAGAGAATACCCGGTGGAACCGCCGGTCGCTTTTGGCGCCGGTTCGGCCGTTTCGCCGTCCGGGCGCAGTGTGTCCTGACTCATGCCTTTCAATGTACTTCTACTTCGCCGGATCCGGCGGAAAAACCGGCCGGCGGTTCCGCCGGCCCGTGTGTCCCTGGCCTAACCTACCGCCGCTATACTGTGATTTTAAATATTTTTTACGTTGTAACTATTAGTTATAGCGAAAAATTACCATGCCATTCGCATGAAGAATTTCGTCCCCAAGAGTTTGGTATTTTTTTTAAAACGCTATTTGAACAATTGCGGGTTGTAAATGGATTTAGGCAGAACAATGTCCGTGTAACCTACCGCCGCTATACGGTGATTTTAAATATTTTTTACGTTGTAACTATTAATTATAGCGAAAAATTACCAAGCCATTCGCATGAAGAATTTCGTCCCCAAGAGTTTGGTATTTTTTAAATAACGCTATTTGAACAATTGCGGGTTTTAAATGGATTTAGGATGAGCAATGTCCGCGTAACCTACCGCCGCTACGCTGGAGTCGCAGGTTGCTTTCTGTTTTACTAGAGCCGACCCTTAATTCTCACTTTGAAACAAAAACACAGCTACAATAACAAAACACATCACAAAACTGCACATTTAGGTGTTGTTACGATAGCTGAATTTCCAATTTATATACAATCACCTGTTTTTAACACTAAAATCACCTGATTTACACCTATATATTCCCATGACATTTAAATGGGATTTATTATATACAATCACCTGTTTTTAACACTAAAATCACCTGATTTGCACCTACATATTCCCAGGCTATTCCCGTGTGTCCCTGGCCTAACCTACCGCCGCTATACGGTGATTTTAAATAATTTTTACGTTGTAACTATTAATTATAGCGAAAAATTACCAAGCCATTCGCATGAAGAATTTCGTCCCCAAGAGTTTGGTATTTTTTTTTTAAACGCTATTTGAACAATTGCGGGTTGTAAAGGGATTTAGGCTGAGCAATGTCCGTTTTTTACCAAGCCATTCGGATGAAGAATTTTGTCCCCAAGAGTTTGGTATTTTTAAAAAGACGCTATTTGAATAATTGCGGGTTTTAAACGGATTTAGGATGAGCTATGTCCGCGTAACCTACCGCCGCTATAGGGAGTCGCAGGTTGCTTTCTGTTTTACTAGAGCCGACCCTTAATTTAAATTGATGAACCAAAACACATGTTTCTTGGACGTACTTACATTCATCGCCCCATAGCAACCAATTTGATAACGCTTTTTCGTTACTCGTATTTTATATTTTTAATTTCCATAGCAACCAATTAACACTCTTTTCGTTACGCATTACATTTTCTATTTTTTAACTCCTGCCGCAACGCGCGTTAAGGAACTTCGTTTCAAAAACATTTGCAATTCGATTACTCAAGCCAAAGGGATGAAATGGGATAACCACCCTTAAAATTAAACCGAGCAATAGCAAAGCATTGCCGGGTCCACTAGCATATATTATACAGCTGTATACTTGTATATTTTGACTTGGATTTTTCCCAAAACGTTTCCACTTTTAAATCAACGTTGTTGGGCGTCGCCCGGCCCAATGTTACACTAGCACCAGATGTAATGATACACTTGTTCGTTCAGCTTTGTCGGCCTTACCATTGCGTAATAATCAATTACCTTAGTCTTAGTTCATTGTTCACACTTATTGATCACGAACAATAGAGAAACATTCTTCGGTTCTGCGCTTTGTCTTATTGGGCGTACAGTTTTGATACGACACAACTATCCGAATCCTGACTGATGTTTTCAAAATACAGGGTGTCCCATAAGTAAAGTGCCAAACTTCGGGGAATGGTTCTATGGGTCAAAATAAGAAAAAAAAGTTTATATAAACACAGACCCGAAAACGCTTCTTTTTCTATTTGTACAAAATAATTCTTATCTAAAGAACGGTTTGACTGATTGAGTTCAAACTTGGCATGAAATTTAACCTAACAATGATATAGCTCAAGAAAATTAAGCGATTAAATCCAATCACGAGTTTCAAAATGGCGGCTGTTTGAAAATTCCAAATCTAAATTACTCAAAAACCGTACATTTTAACAAAAATTTTCAAGATACCTTTTTTAGCACTTTTGATTCCCTATCGGATAATCTAACTGTCAAAACAATCGGATGGAGAATAATAGTTAAGTTATGTTTAAAAATTGGTTTATTCAACCCGGCATCCTATACCAACACAGTAAATACTACAATATTGTATGTACATTTGCTGTCATTATCTTTTTTCCACTGGTAAAATTACATCTTCATTGGAATTAATACACTCAGGTGATATTTGTTGCCCGCTAATTCTTTTTGTCATAAGGATTGTAGACGAAATGTCTACTAATTTCTCCCTCCGGAAGGGGTTTTTTAGCATAAGAATAGAGTAAAAAATCACGCTCTTTCGGGCCAACAAAGAGCAGATTGGGGTGGGGGGGGGGGGGGTAAAAGGAAATTGTTATTTTAAACAACAAAATTTGAATACAATAAAATCGCAAATTTGTCCCACATTTCAAGTTTCTAGCATGACTTCGATTTTTTTATTGTTTCTTATTTTGTCCGTAACACGAATCTAAAGCCCTAAAAAAGTCATATCGGGTCTAATTTTAAATGTATTTTCTAAAGCTACGACTTTTTTCTACAATGTGATGATAGATAAACGGTACCAGAAACCGGCACATACTTTCTCACATATTTAAATTATTAAACAGATTCACTGTGACTTCATAATTGTATAAAGTACTGTAGGACAGTAACTAATAAATATTATCATTATTATTAGCTAAACGAAAATTTTTAGAAAGATTCCGTTTTTTCATATGGTTGGGTACATTAAGGGCCACAAATAAGCCAAAGCTTTATCAAAATCGTTAGAGTCGTTTTTTTATAAAAAAATTACAACTGATTTTTTGGGGTTTTTTGGCCAAAAAGTGGGTTGTTTTGAAAACCCTTTTTGGTGCACCTATACAGGCCTAATTGACATGTTTGGTGCAAATTTGTTCGAAATCGATCGAATAGTTTTCTCTCTAGCTTTGTATACATACAGACAGACAAACATACAGACAGACAGATATACATAGACATTTTGTAAAAAACACTTTTTTGGACTCGGGGGGTGCCAAACCGACGGCCGGGATGAAAAATCGCGAAGCAAGTTTGTCCGCTGCAAGCGAAACGAAGCAGTCCTTAATCCGAGGCCGTAAGAGCGAGGTGCAAACTCGCAAAGCGAGTTATTACACTGCGAACGGAAAGAGCGTGTGAGCCGGAGCTGGAGAATGAGGTACAAACAAATTCCACTAATATATTCCGTACACGCTGGCAGTTATTCAACGACTTCGTGAGTAGACCAATTTCCCAAATAGTTGATTGCAACCTTAAAACATATAAACTTAATTTTGAAAATTCGCTCAACTGATGTTCAGTCACCTGCGTGATCGAATTATTTACTCTTTTAGCCGTGTTCGACGCGCTGTATCGATTACTGATAAGGCCAACATAATTTGGGCAAACGTGTGTCCGGTTGTTTTAAAATACATCGACCAATTTGAGAATACCTACGAAATAGTCGTACTAACAACAAAAACTATCGTACACCTCGTAAAACTATCGTATCATCGCGCACAATTATTTATCACGGGGAAATTGTTAAATCATTGTACAAATGGTAACACTGTAACAGCAGTGTACGTATCAAATGAAGGCAAACATAATGTTAAGAAACTACTTTAACTTCAACTGTTATTCTAAACTCTTCACCGCAATTACGACAAAAACTTTCCCACAACTGGACTACGTATGTATGAGTCACCGGATTGTATTGATACCACATCCCAGACCTACTTCATTGATCGACAGGTCTAGACAATTTGACACTTGACTCATCGATATGAAAGCACTTTTCCTTACAGAAGATTGGCTGCCTTAAAATGCATAGTGAGATAAGATAATTGAAATACTATGAGCTTATAAAGGTTAGGCTATACATACACGTCACGTCCCGTCCACTAACGTCATTTTAGGTAGGGTGGCTATACATACCCGTCACGTCACGTCACGTCCAGGCACAAAAAGTAGCGCGCGCACATCTTGGCTTTTAATACCTATATCTTGAGATTCATTTTGACCTAGGTAATTTTTACTAATTAAGTAAAACAGCCGACCTAGCTTTTTTACAATAAATTTGCTGTAATTTTATCAGTATTTTGTGCTTTATAACTGAAACACAAAGTTAGTTTCAGTTGTAGTCAACTGTCAATATATTTCCATGTTAAACTATTGTTAGAGCCTCTAAACCGCAGTAATAGAGTTATAATTTTAGATTATAAAGTTATTATAGTAGTTATAATAGGAATGTATATACTAAATTTATATTGATTCATAAATTTGTGGAATTCATTTTAATTGCAATTTCTTCCCAGCAGTAGTTCCTCCTTACGTTATTCATGTATAAATTGTGAGAAGGGTCAAAAAGTTCTTTGAAGTCTTGCACTAAAGTTATCAAATACTCGTCGTCCATGGTTGACGCACAACAAAACACTATGTTACTGAAGGAACGACACACAAGAAACAGGTGAACAGACACACTTCACCCCTTGAACTGATAAGGTGCAATATTTTTGTTTATCTCTGTTATGGAGCCAACAAAATATAGTCAAAAAACATTCAGCTATACCAACGATGTTTCCCGACTGTGCGCGGACAAAGCCGAAGCGGAGATAAATGACGTCGCTTGACGTGACCCCTGGCTATACATACCCGTCACGTCACGGCACGTCACGTCACGTCACGTCACGTCACGGCACGGTATGCTCTCTAGAGCATTCGAATATTTTCTGGACGTGACGTGACGTGACGGGTATGTATAGCCACCTCCATTTGATTACACAGGGAGCATACCTCTGAAAAAAAGACGGGACGTGACGTGACGTGACGTGTATGTATAGCCGCACCTTAACTGTATAAAATTTCATCGTAAAGGCCCCCATACACTTCAAACATTTTGCGCAAACCTTGGGTTTGTGCAACGACATGTCTGCGCAAACATTGGTCCATACACTATACAATGGTTTGCGCAAACATTCAAAATAACTTTCAGTTTATTTAGTAAAATTGTCGGGAGAGGACGTCATACACGAAAGATGCTTGTGCCGCAATTATAATTGCTTGTTTAACAAAAAATAAAACACGAAAAGGAAAGCAGAGGATCTGAATGAAGGAATGGTCGAAGAAGAGAAATAAATTTGGAAAACGGAGCGAGGGCCAGCCGATCTTTTGCCGTGGCCGATCATAAACTGTCAAAACAGCCAGGTAGGGCCGAGGGCCAGTCGACTCCCCAGAGCGGAAGTGATTCAGGGGAGGGGTAAGATTAAATGCATAGAGTACGACTTTAAACTAATTTCTATAGAAGAGTTTTAGGTTAGGTTAGGTTAGGTTTTTTTTTAATTATAATTATATAAAGTGATAATACGACGAAATATTATAATTATACTGTTATCGGCAAAATACTGTGACTAAACAGTTTAGGTAAGTCCTCTAGTTTTTTTTTATTCTAATTATATAAAGTGATAATACGACGAAATATTATAATTATATAAATATTATAATCATACTGTTATCGGAATACATAAACGATAATTAAAACCTTTCCACCCCCACACCCACCGCACAGTAGAACAGGTCACTGATCCCTAGCCGGCTGGCCCTCGCTCCGCCAAGCCTCTGGCTGTCAAATTACCCTCGTCAAAGTTTTTAGGCAACTGGCCCTCGGCCCTGCACTCAATAAATTTAGCCATGACCACTTAGGCCTGTATTACACCATCAAATTTCTTTGTCAAAGAGCTTTGATCAAATTTCTTTGATGCAATATTTGATAGTGTAATATGTAATCTTTTATCAAAGTTGACATACGTCAAATTTCTTTTGTCTCAAAGGTTCTCTAAAAGAACCTTATTTTAATTTACCTCTTAACTCGATTTTTTTGTACACTAACCTCTATAGTTCAAATTCTCGATAATTCAAACTTCCTTTAATTCAAAAAAATGTAAATTGTGTGCTAAACAACACACGGGAGAAATGGAAACGTTTTAACACAACTTACGAAACGAGGAAGCACAATGTCCATTTCAGAGGTATTACTAATTAAACTATACATTGTGTTAACATTAACGGCTTAAGCATATGACGTAGGATAAATCTGTTACACTTATATACCCAATTCAAATACTAAACTAGCGATGCGTTCGTGGCCAAACCCAGGGCTATAGAATACATTGCATTCTATAGCCCTGGGCCAAACCGGCTACGGCGCTAGTATATGGTGATGGACTCTGTTGGTTCGAATCTCGGCAAGACCAAAACAAACCAAAACTTTTTTTTCAAACAGACGGATATACATGTGTACCATATATAGGTAGAGCGTTTCACAATAGAGCGTTTCAGAAAATGCATGGTGAAACGCCTGACGGTAAAATCCGATTCACCCCCAGCAACAAGAAAACTATATATTCTGCAACACACATGTATAGACATTTTTTGGACGCAGTGCGCCTATAGACGTTTACACTTCAAAAAATTACTTTCCTTCGGATTTCGAATTAGTGAGGTTCTACAGTAGTTATAATTTTGTTTTTATATTACATGTACTAGCTGACCCGTACGGCGTTGCCCGTGGTGGTTGGTATTTTCAGTCTTTTTAACGTAATTGTATTCTTTTTAAGTGTTCGGTCAGTGAGTGGTATTTGGCTTATATATATATATATATCTATATATATAAAAGCCAAATACCACTCACTCACTCACTCACTGACTGACTCACTCATCACGATTTCTCAAAAACTACCGAACGGATTGGAACGAAATTTGGTATGTAGCTTCTTCTAGGGCCATAGGTGCTCGCTAAGAAAGGGTTTTAAAAAATTCGAAATTTTAAGGCAGATTTGGGGGGTTCAAAGTTTTTAAATCACGATTTCTCCAAGACTACTTAACTGATTAGAATGAAATTTGGTATGTAGCTTCCTGTAGGGCCATAGGTGCTCGCTAAGAAAGGGTTTAAAAAAATTCGAAATTTTAGGGGGGATTTGTGGGTTCAAAGTTTTTAAATCACGATTTCTTAAACACTACTTAACAGATTTTAATTAAATTTGGTATGTAGCTTCCTCTAGGGCCATAGGTGCTCGCTAAGAAAGGGTTTTAAAAAATTCGAAATTTTAAGGGGGTTTGGGGGGTCAAAGTTACTTAAAAAAACAACCGAACGTATTGGAATGAAATTTGATATCTAGCTTTCTCTAGGGCCCTAGGTGCTCGCTAAAAAATGTTTTCACATAATTTTAAATTTTAGGGGGATTTGGGGATGGGTCGGTTATTAAAAAAAACCACTGGACGGATTGGAATAAAATTTTGTATGTAGTTTCCTCTAGGGCCAAAGGTGCTCGCTAAGAAATTTTTTTTTTAAATTCAAAAATATAGGGGGTTTTTGAGGGGTGAAAGTTACTGAAAATCCCCATGAGAAATACATAGTGTAATATATTTATTGATATATTTTTATTATTATTATACATATAACTTTGATTTGTTCTAGCGGAAGTTGAAACCTACCATAATATCCTATATGCACTCAACATTGCCAATGTAATTAAGTGAAAGTCAAACTTAGTAAAAACTTTAAATTAAAACGATATTTTTAAAGCTTTTTCGTTTTAGATAGTAGTTTACAGGAATACCATTTTCAGTGCTTTCCTAAATAGCGTAGTCGTTTTTTTCATGACCACAGTAGGATACGCACGGGTATTCAACGAACACTTAAAAAGAATACAATTATTACGGTAAAAAGACTGAAAATACTAACCACCACGGGCAACGCCGTACGGGTCAGCTAGTATATAAATAGATCTTAAATAATAAAAGCACTATTGTCATAATAATAAAAGATCTGAAATTATGATTTTAGTA
>JAGFPH010000199.1:229368-250199 GCA_018207615.1 Philaenus spumarius | reverse complement strand
AAAACTACCGAACGGATTGGAACGAAATTTGGTATGTAGCTTCTTCTAGGGCCATAGGTGCTCGCTAAGAAAGGGTTTTAAAAAGTTCGAAATTTTAAGGCTGATTTGGGGGGTTCAAAGTTTTTAAATCACGATTTCTCCAAGACTACTTAACTGATTAGAATGAAATTTGGTATGTAGCTTCCTGTAGGGCCATAGGTGCTCGCTAAGAAAGGGTTTAAAAAAATTCGAAATTTTAGGGGGGATTTGTGGGTTCAAAGTTTTTAAATCACGATTTCTTAAACACTACTTAACAGATTTTAATTAAATTTGGTATGTAGCTTCCTCTAGGGCCATAGGTGCTCGCTAAGAAAGGGTTTTAAAAAATTCGAAATTTTAAGGGGGTTTGGGGGGTCAAAGTTACTAAAAAAAACAACCGAACGTATTGGAATGAAATTTGATATCTAGCTTTCTCTAGGGCCCTAGGTGCTCGCTAAAAAATGTTTTCACATAATTTTAAATTTTAGGGGGATTTTGGGGATGGGTCGGTTATTAAAAAAAAACCACTGGACGGATTGGAATAAAATTTTGTATGTAGTTTCCTCTAGGGCCAAAGGTGCTCGCTAAGAAATTTTTTTTTTAAATTCAAAAATATAGGGGGTTTTTGAGGGGTGAAAGTTACTGAAAATCCCCATGAGAAATACATAGTGTAATATATTTATTGATATATTTTTATTATTATTATACATATAACTTTGATTTGTTCTAGCGGAAGTTGAAACCTACCATAATATCCTATATGCTCTCAACATTGCCAATGTAATTAAGTGAAAGTCAAACTTAGTAAAAACTTTAAATTAAAACGATATTTTTAAAGCTTTTTCGTTTTAGATAGTAGTTTACAGGAATACCATTTTCAGTGCTTTCCTAAATAGCGTAGTCGTTTTTTTCATGACCACAGTAGGATACGCACGGGTATTCAACGAACACTTAAAAAGAATACAATTATTACGGTAAAAAGACTGAAAATACTAACCACCACGGGCAACGCCGTACGGGTCAGCTAGTATATAAATAGATCTTAAATAATAAAAGCACTATTGTCATAATAATAAAAGATCTGAAATTATGATTTTAGTAACTTTGATCCCCCTAAACCCCTCCTAAAATTTCGAAATGTTTCATACCCTTTCTTAGTGAGCACCTATGGCCCTAGAGGAAGCTACATACCAAATTTCATTTCAATCCGTTCGGTAGTTTTTGAGAAATCGTGATGAGCGAGTCAGTGAGTGAGTGAGTGGTATTTCGCTTTTATATATATAGATGTACGAGCATTACATCCTGTTTAGCAAACCAGATTTTTCCCTAGCAAACCGTGTAACTTTATTTACTCGCTCCATCCAATGTTGGATAATATAATTAATGAAGGTTATAAAGCTAAAAGCTACACCTTGCACAGTCACGACGGCAACCTCACCATTGTGTTGGAGGCGGTATCGTGAATACAACACAATGCGGCCGGCTTATCTATGTAGGGCTGTGTGACAACGGGACAGGTGTCAACTAGTTTGTTTAGCTTATTGCTTGTTTACTCTAAACAATCTGTTCTGATCGGTGAAAACACACTGAACATATCACTGTAAGTACAAACATCTGGCAAAGTCCACATGAAGAAAATATTGTAACCGTCAACGCCGAGGTCAAATGATTTGCAATTTTGTCTGTATCTTAAGGTGCGCGCGCCGCACGTGTGCTTTGAATTCGTCAAATTGGCTCACGGCGATCTAGATGTAATGTCGGTCTTTTCAACGAACACTTTGAATGTTCACCGTTCATGTTTGGACGTGAGCGTGGAAGGTTTGTCGTTTTCAGCGTGCAAAAATGTCTACATATGAACAGTTTCGGGAGAAGGCGGAAATGCATCGCGGGTGCGTAAAGTGCATCTAAAAGTGCATCATTTTTTTCAAACCTCAAAAAAATGGATGAAAAGCCACGAAATTCGGTTCTCGGTGGTTTTTGGGGGCGCTGATTTCATTTCTGACCATGCGAAATGCACCGGAAAAGGGGGCTCTGAGGGGGGAAATTTGTGAAGTTGCGATAGAGACTTGAAAATGTCCTCTCGGTGTTTTTGGGGGGCGCTGATTTCAATTCTGACTAGGAGAAATGCCCCCGATGCACTCCGAGGAGTCGGGTCGATTGGGGGGGAAAACGTAAGGTTTTGAAATATTTTGAGATGACGACTTAAAGGCATATAGTGAGGATCAGGCCGGTTCCGACGGCAGCTGTTTCGTTTGTATTTACTATTCCAGTTTTTTGTTACTAGTACAGAATGAACAGAATTTTTGGAAAATTGATTCTTTCTCTTTCCTTGGAAATTTTGATAATTTCTTCTCCTTTTCATAAAATATTATGCATATCGCCCAACAGACCCCCCCCCCCCCCCCCCCCCCCCCCGTTCACCAGGGCATTTCACATGGACAGAGATTAAATCAGCGCCCCTATAAACCCCTGAAAAGAAATTTTCAAGTCTCTCCCCCAAAAATCACCGAGTACCGATTCTCGGGCTTTTCATCCATTTTTAGAGGTTTCAAAAAAATTATGCACTTTATGCGCCCGCGATGCATTTCCGCTTTCTCCCGAAACTGGTCGTATGTAGACTTTTTTCCTGGTATTTTTCTGAACACGATGCACAAAACTCAATCCAATTTAGAGCTTTAGGCTAAAATGTATTTACTTTTCAGTACTGTGCCTGGTCTACAAGATTTGATCGCCATCAGTTTACGCTCCATAATAACATAGGAAGGGATTACACTGGGTGGTCAAGTCAATGTAATTGATTGCCCGTTGTTTGCACCTGAACCGATCCTTACCTAATTAAACAGTCGCCGGGTGACCTTCAGACTGGTTAGTCGGTCCATTAACCAGAAGAAAGGACAAAGGTAGGAAGGACCCTTCTAATAAACATGACGCAGACCTTTTAAAAAGTCGGAAAGAGTAATTCGATCCCTCTGGCGGCGGCCAATCGGGAGAGTTTCAAGTCTGTAGCCGTTTTTATTTCAATAATCCAACATTCAAATCATTCGGTTGGCCTTCGTCTATGTTTTAAATTTCATATCATCATCATAAAGGAGAGTAAAAATACAAGGTGGGTAAAAACAGCGAGAATATGTTCGTGTAATATACACACATGTATCGAACGTCGGGCCGCAACTTGCCCAAAGTAGTAAGATTATAACTAGAACTATGTAGTATGCTCCACACGCCAACCCCTTTGGAACCTTCCATACATATAATCATGTTATGTTTTCTTTATAATAAAGGTGTAGGATTAATAAAAACCCCAAAGCTAAGATGGTAAATAATGTTAAAAGTTCAAATCCAATTATTTCATATATATATATTATTTATATTTTGTCAAATGTAGTCAGTATTTGTTCTTTACCTTTTATGTGGCTACATGTTTCACTGCCACAGGCAGCATCATCAGGCCAGTTATCTATGTACACTTAAACACTTATATATACACAACACATAAAGTTACACATATTTTCGTACATTTTTTGTACACGTCACATAAATAAATAGGTTTCTTCAGATTTGCTACACTTAAGAGGTACCTCATTCTAGTGTACTTCCTTCAAGACTGATTTGCAAAGATAAATCAGTCTTGAAGGAAGTACACTAGAATGAGGTACCTCTTAAGTGTAGCAAATCTGAACAAACCTATTTATTTATGTGACGTGTACAAAAAATGTACGAAAATATGTGTAACTTTATGTGTTGTGTATATATAAGTGTTTAAGTGTACATAGATAACTGGCCTGATGATGCTGCCTGTGGCAGTGAAACATGTAGCCACATAAAAGGTAAAGAACAAATACTGACTACTTTTGACAAAATATAAATAATATATATATATATATATATATAATATATGTAGTTCTAAGGCTATCAACAATGAATACAAATTATTTCGTATATTTTACAACCGTATAATAGGTTTAAAGGTTAAAAGAACCAGCAAGGCTTCACGTCTACACTTTAATAAAAACCTAACCTAAAAGTTAGAAATACAAATAAATGCTTCAAAGTTTGAAATCAGCTGTTAATGGAAATATTAGAGCAAACAGCTGTTTTAGCTGTTATTTTATTCAATTGGTTGCTATGGTAATTGATGTAGGCCTAAATACATGTGTTGGTTAATCAGTCTAGGCCGAACCTAAGATTTTTTCCGACTAAATTTACAAATATTGATATAAAAAACTTTATCAAATTGAATTATAGCCTATGTTACTCAGGGATAGTGTAGCTTTTTATTAGTAAAACTATTTTTTCAATCGGTTCAGTAGTTCCAGAGATTACCCCCTACATACAAACAAATTGTACCTCTATAATATTAGTATAGACTAGGGGAGACCCCTGCGTGCTCTGCAAGCCAACCCCCAACGGAACCTTCTAAAAACATATGTTATGTTTTATTTATAATAAAGGTGTAGGATTAATAATAACCTCAAAACAACGATGGTAAATAATGTTAAATGTTCAAATTAAATTATTTCTTATATTTTATAACAGCAGTTATAATAATGTTTAAAAGGTAAGCACTTTAAAACCCTAACCT
The DNA here is from genome assembly GCA_018207615.1 of Philaenus spumarius. NCBI lineage: Eukaryota > Metazoa > Arthropoda > Insecta > Hemiptera > Aphrophoridae > Philaenus > Philaenus spumarius. The sequence continues at coordinate 245,599 of JAGFPH010000199.1, read as the reverse complement.
AAAAGCAAGAAATACAAAAATAATTGCTTCAAATTTTGAAATCAACTGTTAATGGAAATATTAGAGCAAACAGCTATTTTATCTGTTATTTTATTCAATTGGTTCATTACCATAGGGTAATGAATGTAAATACATTCAAGAAATATGTGTTAGTTTAAACATCAGTCTGGGCCTAACCTAAAAATTTTTCCGACTAAATTTACAAATCTATATAAATAAAAATGTAAATGTTTGTTCTAAATCGCTAATCTCCGAAAGTTCTTCACCTATTACTTTGAAATTTTGACACAACTTTCCATTCGAATACACGCGTGTTTCTAGATACTTTTTGAAAACCAGCAGCATCTATTGAACATAAAGACAACAAAAAATATACTCAATATTTAACAAAAATGTAAGCGCCATTACATATGTTTATTGACTATAATAATAACAGTAGTCGGCTGTTTCCTACAATATTTTCGTTATCGGCTGATTTCAAACTGAAAACAATTATTTGTATTTCTAACTTTTAAGGTAGGTTTTTATTAAAGTGTAGACCTGAGCCTTGCTTGTTCTTTTAACCTTTATTATAACTGCTGATATAAAATATACACAATAATTTTATTTCACATTATTTACCATCTTAGCTTTGATGTTATTATTAATCCTACACCTTTATTATAAAGAAATAAACGGTACCAGGAACTGGCACATACTTTCTCACAAATACATTTAAATTACTAAACAGATTCACTGTGACTTGTAGGGTGGGGTAGGAGAGTTTTTTTTATTAAAGTAGGAGATTAACTAATAAATATTATTTTTATTATTATTATCTAGAGAGAAAACTAATCGATCGATTTCGAAAAAATTTGCACTAAACACGTCAATTAGGTCTTCATAGATGCACCTAAAATGGTTTTGAAATTTTTTTTAAACAACCCGCTTTATGGCCAAAAAACCCCCAAAAACAGTTATTATTATTATTATTATTAGCTAAACGAGAATTTTTAGAACGATGCGGGTTTCTGTATATGGTAGGGCACATTAAAGGCTACAAATAAACCAAATTTTATCAAAATCGTTAGAGCTGTTTTTTAATAAAAAAAATTATAACTGATTTTTTGGAGGTTTTTTGGCCAAAAAGGAGGTTGTTTTTCAAAATTGTTCAAAACCCTTTTTCGTGCATCTATACAGGCGTACTGGACATGTCTGGTGCAAATTTGGTTGAAATCGATCGAATAGTTTTCTCTCTAGCTCTGTCTACATACAGACATACATACATACAGACATACATACATACAGACATACATACAGACATACAGACAGACATTTTGTAAAAACCACTTTTTTGGACTCAGGGGGTCCCAAAACGGATATTTCCACAAAAATCTCAACATCGATTTTTTTGCGATCACTATACTTTCTCTATACTATAGTATAGTGAGAAAGTAACATAACACAAATGATGTACTGTATGTAGAAGGTTCCAACGGATCTGACGTGTGGTGCACGCAGGGGTCTCCTCTAGTATTGAAATAAAAATGTTTTTATTAAAATGAATTATAGCCTATGTTACTCAGGGATAGTGTATATCTTTTTGTTAGTATAAAACTATTTTTTCAATATGTTCAGTAGTTCCAGAGATTACCCCCTACGTACAAACAAACAAATTTTACATCTTTATAATATTAGTATAGATATTGTGATGATGTAATTCACAAAGATAATTTAGTGGGTGCTCTTATGAGTCGAAATAGAAACAACCTCCTGTAAATATGTCCGTATTTGAATCACTTCTTGTAAAGAAACACTTCATCTTGTTTACATTTGAAATGTCTTCAAAAAAAAAAAAAACTACTACTAGTAGTAATAAAATATGTATACAGGAGGATGATTCAGGGGGTGGTCGTATAAGGGCCACTGCAATAGCTCATTTTGCCTATGGAAATTCGCTAATAAATATCTACAGTACATGCTAAGTCTATATTAAAACAATAGGATGTAAGCCATCAACCAGCATAAAATATACGTCAGATATTTTCAGCAACACATAAGACATTTCGAATTGATATCCCTTACACTTTACTTTAGGTTCAGCCATTATTAGAATACACTTTGCAGCTGATTCACGGTCTTGACCTTCTTTCAACAATCAATCACATGATCTCCGTTTAATTAACTATATATCGACAACATCTGTTCTAACGGCGACAGTGTTGCCAATGTGACTGGATAATTGGCAAACTGTTTTGATTTCGCAGCTGATAATTAGTGCGAACACTGTCAAACAGATGTCGTTACTGTCCAAACGGTGACAAGATTTACAACACGCCTGGTCGGCTGATACTATTTGAAGGTCATCGTTTTGTTATTTTAACGGTATTCCTGGTTATTCTGCACAAAGCACTGAGTCTTTTTAATCTCTAAAGAACATTTGGACTTTCTCTTCGATTCAACAGATTAAACATTATTTACATGTTTACTTTGGCTATACTTCAGATAAAGCCCTCGACGTGGAACTTAATTGCTGTTACAAATCAAGAGAGAGATCGTAGGTTTACGAATTTAACATTTAAAAAAAAACTAAGACTCTTATAAAAATAAAAGTTATCTTATACTAAACTATCGGTTTAATGCAAAGACGATGTAGCACGAATCAAAAATATAATCAACTCCTATAAAAGTTACGTACGTGAGTAACTTATAATTAACAGCTGATTTCACCATTCATCTGTAATACTTACAAACCCAGCATAGATTATGCTTTGAGGTTATGTTACAACTTCAATTATTATAATTTCTTGTATAATATAACAGCTGATTTCACATATCAGCTGTTGTGGGTTGTGTTTACAACTTTAATCAATATAAGTCTTGTGAAGTTGATTTTCTTAAAATATGAGTTAAAGAACTAATATAGACTTTTTTTGACCGAAAGTAACTATTTTTTTAGATTTTTCCTACGAGAATAAATGTTTTTATAGCTTTTTCTACAAATATAAATGTACGTACGATGTTATTATGCACATTTTGTTTTTTACGCGACCTTATAGCACGCTTGGTTCCCCCAAAATCGATCAAAACGTAAAATACCATAAAAGTACCCGATCCAAAGCCATGTGGTGGATCTTACCGCGGGGTTGGCGTGCGAAGCACGCAATGCATTGTGTATTGAAGATACTCCCAATACAGGTGTTGGCGTGCGAAGCACGCAACGCTTTATGTATTGAAGATACTCCCAATATGCGGAATGGCGTGCGAAGCATTTTGCAGCTATTTAGCACCGTCGTGAATACACCTATTTCCCAAATTGTCGATTGAAACCCTACAAGATAGGTATCTAAACTTAATTTTGGAAATTTGCACAACTTACGTCAGCGGTTCAGCTGTGTGGTCGAATTATTTGTATAGGCTTAGTTTATTTCTTACATGAAGAACAAAGAAACAAAAAGGAATGTAAAAAGGATCTACGTTTTCAACGATTTCTAACCTCAAAAGAAATCATAATATTATGGCCTACATTAGTTCTACACATTAAACTTACTATTTTTTCTCATGTGTATCAGATTAATCTGCATTTTCATGGGATCTTACTAGTATAGAAACCATTCACACCAGTCAATCAGATCAAAATATCAGACTCTAAGCCAAGATGTAAATTTTCCTTGAAACATAACATTTCATTTTTACAAGATACTGACAAAGCTTGAACGACGCCGGGTACAACAGTCAGTTAAAACATTATAAAGTTATACATCCGTTTCAAGCCCTAGATGAACGGTACCGCCTAAAATTTAAATTACTGATATAACCTACAAACCTTGGCGAGGGACTTTTCCCACACACAATTTCCCAACAATTAACGACATAATTGATGACAATTACAAGACTTTTATTGGACAATAACTAACTGTCAGTCCGTCAGTCAATCTTCCAACACAACAATACCAGGACGTGAGCATTTAAACTGGGAAAAATACAGTAACATTTTGTAAGAATAAAATAAAATATTAAACCCCCTAGCTCGACTTTACAGTACGCCTTTCTCTAGAAAAAATAGAACGTTCGAACGACCGCAAGTCTAAACTAAATAATTCGACCACGCAGCTGAACCGTTGACGTGTTGAGCAAATTTCAAAAATTAGGTTTATAGGCCTATGTTTTAGGGTTTTAACCCACAATTCGGGAAATAGGTGTACTCACGATGGTGCTGAATAGCTGCAAAATGGTTCGCACGCCATTTCGAATATTGGGAGTATCTTCAACACAAAGAGCATTGCGTGCTTCGCACGCCAACCCCCGTATTAAGAATATTTTCAATACACAATGCATTGCGTGCTTCCACGCCAACCCCACGGTAGAACCCACCACATGGCTTTGAACCGGGTACTTCTATGGTATTTTACGTTTTGATCGATTTTGGGGGGAACCAAGCGAGCTATAAGGTCGCGTAAAAAAACAAAATGTGCAGAATAAAATCCTGCATTTATATTTGTAGAAAAAACTATAAAAAAATAGTTACTTCCGGTCAAAAAACGTGCTTCCGATTGTTGGATTTTTTTGGCTAACGAACTCGTCCGAGCGACGTAGACAACCAACATGTGTACCCAATTTGAACCAAATTGGACTTAAAATGCGGCCGCTAGAGTGCGAACACATATATACATGATTTTTAATGACACCCCAAAACGTGTTCTGCTCATTTGCTACTCCCGACCTCGGGTCTTACCATAAGGGCCACTGCATAGCTCATTTTTCCTATGGAAATTTGCTAATAATATGAAACCCGGAATCGGAAATTGTAGATAAAAGTGTGTGTATTGAGCAAACGAAAATGAACGAGTTATCACAGCTATGCTAGATGTGAGAATTGGGCGATGCATTATGTACATTTAATAAAAACTAGTAAACACCCGCGAAAAATCACAGGCAGATTAATTAGATACTAATCACACAAAAGTAATTTAAAGAAATACTATTTAAAACAACAATCGTTACTAGGCCTACCTTACTATGCTGTGGGGATTTTAAACTCCGTAAATGTGTACAATTATAAGGATTACATTAGGCCTCCAGTGTAATCTATTTTTAATAATAATAATATATCAAACTTAATGGTCCTTTTCACATTGAACATGTACTTAAACGTATTTTCAAACTGTTACCTAACTAATGTACACTGTATGATAAATGTTTTGAGGTTAGAAGTCGTTGAAAATGTATATTTTTTTAAGTGAAAACTCCTTTAGGCGCACCGACCACTTTTGGATGTGGTAAAATATACGAACTCGCGATACGCGCTTGAAGTGAGACGCTTTGCGTTTTTGATTTCATCGATGATTTCTTCTTCTTCTTCTTCATTGGTTTACACATGTACATAAACCAGAAGTTTAATGTAACAGCTGATCGTAAAAGAAAAAGAAATCGACGAAATAAAATAGTGGTAAATTCAAAAGCTTAGATTCATTAGATGTATGGGTTTAGTCACGTCACGCTAACGATGAAATGGACATTATACTCCCTCATTTTGTAAGTTGTGATAAAACAGTTTACTTGGTGATACCTCTGAAATGGTTGCACTTCCTAATTTTGTAAGTTGTGTTAAATTAGTGTACTCGATGATACCTCTAAAATGGACACAGTCCAATATCATATTTTTTATAATATCTAAATTTTCTAACTTGGTTGCTATGGTAATGAATATAAATGCATTAAAGAAACGTGTGTTAGTTCAGTACAGGCCTGACCTAAAATTATGTTCTTTAAATTATTATTTGACTATAGACAATCATGTTATGTCATTTTGATACAATCCTTTTTGTTTACTTCGTCCTTCGGAAGGAACTACTAATCATACAAGCAATAAACTATATATATATATATATATATAACCATTATATATGTTGTAACCGGGTATATACGCTTTTACAGATTTTCAACATTGTAAATACGCATAGCCTAGTGCTTCACGGAAACAAAAAAGTACAACGCACGATTATGGTTGTACTATTGTTCGATTTATTCGTCTTATCTAGTGAGAATAATTTCAAATCCTTATGGAAGATTATAGTCAAAGTACCTGAGCATTCGTTAAACACAATCTTAAAGTATATTATAGGCTTGTTTTCGTGTTGCTAATTTATTTATGCTAATCATTCATACGTTATTATTTCTACAACAACAGCACAAAACGTAACCAAAAAGTTGAAAACATCAAATTAAATGACTCGCATAGATGTTGAATGTGTTATATGTTAACCAATAAATCCAACAATAAAGCCATGCGCGTGCGCTATAGGCCTGCTATTTTGTTACTCACGTACGGACATACACTTGCTTTTAAAGGATTTAATAAATTTTTGAATATATTTGTGACAAGTTAAAGTGACGGTAAACTAATGGTTATCTAAGTCAAGCTAATGGAGTGGATTGGAGTTAAGTCAGTTTAGACTATACATTATACATATTATGCAACTTATATAGGCTAATGTTAAAGGTGTATTGACTTCTGTACTGCTTATACAGACTGTCCCAAAAGTCCCGGACCGGTTTAATAACTCCTAAACGAAACTAGCTACAGTAATAATATTTCAGACATGACTCCTGGCTACAAAAAACAATTTTTTGAGTTGTTAGTCTCTATTGCCCCTGCCCCCAAAAACCAAATTTGGGGGGGTTGCCCCAAATTTTTAAATGTAAACCCCTATCGAGTGACCCATCATTTTAAAGGTCTCATTGAGTTAATCACAACAGCGCAAACCCGAGGTCGATATGTTGCTCCTGTCCAAAATGGCTGACCTTTTAGTGTTTCTTATGGTCATGTAATTTAAAATTGAACATTTTGAACTTCGACAACGAATAACACACAAAGCTCAGCAAATACCGGGGGAAATGATACAGAATGTAGTACAGCATCACTATTACAGACTAGCACACTGCGTGACTGTGAAAGGAAAGCAGTTCGAATACTTACTCTAAACCCTGGATATCATCTTTGGTAAGCAACTTTGTTTTTGAGTGTAAAGAAAAACATTTTGTTATTATTACCAAGTATGACAAATTTGTTTTTATACTTTAAACTCTTTTGTGCGTGTGTTTACTTTGTTTTAAAATAATAAAAATGTTTAATACAACCAATGGGGGTCAATTTTAAATTACATGACCATAAGAAACACTAAAAGGTCAGCCATTTTGGACAGGAGCAAGATATCGACCTCGGGTTTGCGCTGTTGTGATTAACTCAATGAGACCTTTAAAATGATGGGTCACTCGATAGGGGTTTACATTTAAAAATTTGGGGCAACCCCCCCCAAATTTGGTTTTGGGGGCAGGGGCAATAGTGACTAACAACTCAAAAAATAGTTTTTTGTAGCCAGGAGTCATGTCTGAAATATTATTACTGTAGCTAGTTTCGTTTAGGAGTTATTAAACCGGTCCGGGACTTTTGGGACAGTCTGTATATGTGTAAGATGTTTCGAAGAGGTTAAATTCTGGCGTTTGTTATGGAAATCAGACTCCGATCCAAAAAATCACATCCGGTCACGCTTCAATTTGACTATTACCTAGTCATGTTTCCCAACAGCAGTGATACGATGAAATGAGGAGTGAACAATGCACGTGGCGAATTCAGTGTTGCCAGATGTATGATAATTATCGCATTTGTACGATATTTTATCTCTGTAAAATATGATCCTAGCCTCAGGATCGTACACAAAATACGATAATTTTCGTAATATGCTACTTGTATTATATACATTCAGTGTTGCCAGATGTACGACAACTATCACATTTGTACGATTTTTTATCTCTGTAAAATATGATCCTAACCTCAGGATAGTACACAAAATACGATAATTTTCGTAATATGCTACTTGTATTATATAATAAAACTAGGGGCTCTGCCCGTCGGCCTCAGATGGCTGCTTCGCTTCGCTCGCAGTTGAAAAATTCGCTAAAGAATCTCGTTTTGTACATAGGTGACCGAGCATAAATAAGCTGTTTTATTTGGCAGCTGACTCAAACTCATTAAACATTATCTCCATAAGATTAACATGGTAAATTTGAAGGATTGTGTGCCGGAGCTCCTTCTCGGGTGAATTGCGGCTGAACGGATGATTGGATCTTGAATCTACGGAAAATCTCTGTTTGAAATTAAATTTTCTACAACTTTTGTATTTAACATGTTTTTCTATCTCTTACCGTTTTCTTACAAAACGCGATCAAAGCGGAAAAATTAAAAAATTGAAAAAAATCTTTCCCGCCCAAAAGGTGCTTTCAAAATTAAAAATTTTAACTTTCAGCAATTTTTCCGAAAATTCCTCGTCTAGAGCTTTAATTCAAGTATGAGGTCGAGGGGGGTACGATTACGGGACGTGCCTCATAGATTATGTCGGTGAAAGTAGATCGTTTGACAAAAAAGACAATGTTAATGATTAACAAATTCGACAAATTATGAAGTTACAGTCTTAAACAATAGACAGTTCTTGATATACTAAATTATGAATGTATAGTTTTAATTAGTACTGTATATAGATAGTATAGTAATTAAATGATTGTAATACAAATTCTATAACTATAATATACACAACACAAGAGGCTTTGCCCTGACTGAATGACCCACATAGAATCAAGGAGGAGCAAAACCTACTTGAGTTACAAATACCAGGTATATTCTTAAGGGGTCATAGACGCACACTAAGAAAGGATTTTGCAAAAATTTCATTTTAAAGCGTAGAAATAGTGAACATTCTGATAAAATAGCTGTTCGGATCGAAAACTTAGTAATTTGTATGTTTGTTTACATTCATTACCATAGCAACCGACTTAAAAAATGTATTCTTCACAGCCAACAGCTTTTTTAGGTTAGAATAACAAACTAAAAAGCAAACACAAACAAAATCTACAAAACTGCTTACTGTTTAATAATTCAATTCAAACATCTGTCTGATTTGGATGAAATTTTAATTTTAGGTTAGGCCTACAATGAATCAAAACACTTTTATTTGCAACCAATTTGGAAAATTTAGAATCAGGTAATTATTCTTCACAACTAACAATTTGTTTTAGATCAATAATTTTTTTTTACTGTATTATAATTCAATTCAAACATCTGTTGTTATATAGTGTAAATAAACCAGCTGATTTTATTAAAACTTGATGTAATTTTAGGTTAGGCCTACAATGAACCAAAAGAAGTTTATTTGCAATAAATTTGGTAAATTTATAAACGAAGAATTTTTACATTAGATAAAAACAAACAAAACACCCTACTGTATTACAGTAAAACTTCTGGGGTTACATATTTTGTATTGCTTCCTTTAGTTGGTAATATCAAAATTTGTTTGAAAAAATTTGGATTATTTGAGTTATAGTTTGGTTATTGTAGCCCGTACATCACTTAGGATGGCGACATTGTCGTCGAAGCGCGTTTGAGGTTAGGAAACGTATTTGTTGTGAGATTTTGTGATCAGGTTTTATTTTACCAGTTAATTTCTCACAAGTCAAGCTCGTTAGTTATTTATTATTAGGCCTATTTAAATATTAATGGTAAAAGTAAAGCTCATGCCGTAATTTTTGAATTATTAGAGATGGTCATGTAATTTCTATCTCTGTCTTATCACATTAACTATGTAAAGGTCACAGCTCAATCGTCGTTTCCCTGAAAATATCAGATTATACAATATTCTGTTTGCATTGGTTTTATAATACATTTAGTACATGAACATAGACAAACACATTAGACACATAATATATATAATACTGGGGTTCTTCCCCCTGCTCCCTTCGCTCACCAACTCCGGCGGAGACCCAAGGCGAAGAAAATGCAGAGATTATTGTATAGGGTACTCTGACATTTTCACGGAAATGATATTGAAAATACTATGTTTAGTTAAAATACTATCATTATATATATCAGGTATCTTTAAAGTTCCACTCCCCCCTTCAACTTTAAATATCCTTTGGGGAACGGTACTAACTTAGCCCAAAGTATCTTTTGAAGCAATCGGAAATGTTGAGTGTCCCCTAAAAATGGGGGATTTTGGGGGCCATTCAAAATTTTTAAATGGTAAGTATGGTCATGTGATGTACCTCATTTTAAAGGTCTATTAAAGACTAGGAAAATGACATAAAGAAAATAAAAATCGGACCACCCAAAACAAAATGGCGGCCCTAAACGTGTTGAAATAAATCGACATAAAGTTGCTAATATCTCGAAAAGGAAACGTTTTTAGAAAAAATTTCAAGAGACAAAAAATGTTTATTTCAAAGTGCTTGCCCTAAAAAATTGCTTCCAAATCGATTTCGTAAATTTTAAGTCGACTCCTACATCTTAGAAAATTTACGAAATCGATTTGAAAGCAATTTATTTGGTCAAGCACTTTGAAATAAACATTTTTTGTCAGCTGAAATGTTTTCTAAAAACTCTTCCTTTTCGAGATATTAGCAACTTTAAGTCGATTTATTTCAACGCGTTTAGGGCCGTCATTTTGTTTTGGGTGGTCCGATTTTTATTTCCTTTACGTCATTTTCCTAGTCTTAAATATACCTTTAAAATGAGGTATCACATGACCATACTTACCATTTAAAAATTTTGAGTGTCCCCCAAAATCCCCCATTTTTAGGGGACATTCAAAATTTCTGGTTGCTTCAAAAGATACTTTGGGCTAAGTTAGTACCGTTCCACAAAGGATATTTGTTTGTTTTAACAAACACAAAAGTTAAAGTGGGGAGTGGGACACCTGGCATAGTCAAAACGTTATTATTTATGTTAGTAAAAATAATATGATCCTATGCCTTTACATACTATTTTGTTTTCAATTTAGGCCTAGTTACCATTACCAATAATAATTATTGACTATCTTTAACGACTCTAAAATATAGTCTACTCTTTAAAATACCATATAGGCTAATTCCAAAATTAGCCTAGATTATGGTGTTTTGTACTACCGCTAAAAGTGAAATTTCAATCTTGTTCTTGTACGGTAGTTTTTGACCGAATATACGATAATTCAAATTTAGACATATGGCAACACTGCGAAGCATCCACAGACGTACCTTTATTTTGTCGGTTAAGCAGAATGCAAGATCATAGATGACATTCACTCGTTTTGCACGTGTGTGCGTTTTAAGTAGGCCTACGTGATGTAGATTGTGGGTCTGCAGAATAGTAGAATAGAGTTTCTTTACGTCAAACTGTTAACAGCCTTAATTCAACAACAGATATTGCCAAGCCAGTAGGGGTGAAATTTACAACCTACGCACAGAAAAACACCCTAGAACGTATTCGTAATGTGCAATTCTGTATTTATTTCGGATTCTATTATATTTTGTGTTGCAACTTTTACCTCAATCCAGTGTAAATACTCCACAACAACTCCAAATTTAATCAACTCCTATAAAAGCGAGTGTACGTCCGTACGTACATACGTACGAGAGTAATCATAAATAAAAGCCAAAACCCACTGACTCACTCATCACGATTTCTCAAAAACTACCAAACGGATTGGAATGAAATTTGGTATGTAGCTTCGTCTAGAGCCATAGGTGCTCACTAAGAAAGGGTTTGAAAAAATTCGAAATTTTAGGGGGATCAAAGTTATTAAAAAATTACTTCTTCAATAAAAATTACTAAATCACGATTTCTCCAAAATTACAGAACAGATTGGAATGAAATTTGGTATATAGCTTCCTCTAGGGCCATAGGCGCTCGCTAAAAAAGGGTTTCGAAAAATTCGAAATTTTAGGGGGGGTTGGGGGGATCAAAGTTATTAAATCACAATTTCTTCAAAACTGCAGAACGGATTGAAATTAAATTTGGTATGTAGCTTCCTCTAGGGCCATAGGTGCTTACTAAGAATGGGTTTGAAAAAATTCGAAATTTTAGGGGGTTTTGGGGGGATCAAAGTTATTAAATCACGATTTCTTCAAAATTACCGAACGGATTGGAATGAAATTTGGTATGTAGCTTCCTCTTGGGCCATAAGTGTTCACTAAAAAAGGGTTTTAAAAAATTGGAAATTTTTGGGGGGTTTAGGGGGTAAAAATTACTAAATGACGATTTCTAAAAAAATACCGAACAGATTTGAATGAAATTTGGTATGTAGCTAACTCTAGGGCCATAGGCGCTCGCTAAGAAAGGGTTTCAAAAAATTCGAAATTTTAGGGGGGATTTGGGGGATCAAAGTTATTAAATCATAATTTCTTCAAAACTACCGAACGGATTGGAATGAAATTTTGTATGTAGCTTCCTCTAGGGCCATAGGTGCTCACTAAGAAAGGGTTTGAAAAATTTTGAAATTTTAGGAGGGGTTTGGGGGGATTAAAGTTACTAAAATCATAATTTCAGATCTTTTATTATTATGACAATAGTGCTTTTATTATTTGAGATCTATATATATATAAGCCAAATACCACTCACTGACTGAACACTTAAAAAGAATACAATTACGTTAAAAAGACTGAAAATACCAACCACCACGGGCAACGCCGTACGGGTCAGCTAGTATATAATATAACAGCTAATTTTACCCTTCATCTGTAGCGTAGATTATACTTTGGGGTTATGTTTACAACCTCTATCATTATAATTTCTTGTGGAGTTGATTTTGAAGTGTCAGCTTCTATAGGCGTACCGCGTCCAAAACATTTTACGGGCGGTAAATCGGATTTTACCGTCACGCTCTAGTATATATAGTACACATGTGTATATAGTTTACTTGGCAATACCTCTGAAATGGACATTGTACTTCCTCATTTTGTAAGTTGTATTAAAATAGTTTACTTGGTAATAGTCTACCTCTGAAATGGGCATTGTGCTTACTCGATTTGTAAGTTGTGTTAAAATAGTTTAGGCCTACTTGGTAAGCAATTAGGCCTAAAAGATAATATTTATATGTTTTTTTTAAATATAAATTATAGTAGCCTATATAGGCCTACATAAATATTTGTTTAACAAATAGGCCCATAATCCTTTTAATTGTACACATTTACTGAATTAAAAATCCCCGTCAGCATAGTTATATAGGTAGCTAGGCGTAGATAAAGTCTGTTGTTTTTAAATAGTATTTCTGATGTGTTTCTATTAATCTGCCTGTGATTTTTCACGGTGGGCACTAGTAATATAAATAAAATTGAAATATTTGACTGTGATTTCGATATAATTCCTTTTACTTTCTCACTATACTATAGTATAGAGAAAGTATAGTGATCGCAAAAAAAATCGATGTTAAGAAGTTTGTGGAAATATCCGTTTTGGGCCCCTGAGTCCAAAAAAGTGCTTTTTACAAAATGTCTGTCTGTACGTATACAAAGCTAGAGAGAAAACTATTTGATCGATTTCGAACAAATTTGCACCAAACCAATTAGGCCTGTATAGATGCACGAAAAAACACAGGCCTAATTGGCCAAAACACCTTTAAAAAATCAGTTATTATTTTTTTATAAAACCGCTTTAACGATTTTGATAAAATTTGCCCTATTTGTAGCCCTTAATGTACCCTACCGTATGCAAAAAAAACGCATCTTTCAAAAAATTCTCGTTTAGCTAATAAAATAATAATATCTGGATTTTTGGTCGAAAGGGGGTCGTTTTTCAAAATTTGTCGAAACCTTTTTTCCTGTGTCTATATAGGCCTAATTGACAAGTTTGGTACAAATTTGTTCGAAATCGATTGAATAGTTTTCTCTTTAGCTAATAATAGACCCTAATAATATTTATTTCTTACTCTCCTACTTTAATGTACTATCCCCTCTCCTACTTTAATACAATTATGAAGTCACAGTTGGGGTTACATACGGGGGTTGGCGTGCGAAGCACGCAATGCATTGTGTATTGCAAATACTCCCAATATGGTAGTGTTGTTTCTTTAATGGTATAGGCCATGTTCAATGTTTTGAAAAAAAGTTTCTTTTATTTAGTAGGACTTTTTGTTGATAGAAAAAAATTATATTAAAAGAAAACAGAGTTAATCTCCGACTTAAAACGTTTAAATCAAAAATAAACAGTAGCATTTTATTTCGTGATAATTAGGCCAATAAAAATAAGACTGGTTAATTAATGTTCTTAATTAAGATCTACCTTGCAATCTTTCAGATCAATATTCGCCTTCTTGCTATAAACATTAAATAGGCCTAACCTATTCTAACATTAAACATCTAGAGGCCAACATTAAATCACTCTATTTTTTTTTTTAACGTCCTGTTTTGCACTTAAGGCTAATGAAGATGGGACCTACAGTTTTAGGTGGAATCCAAACCACAACCAACGATGTCTGTTAAGAAAGAAGAAACCATTTAGAAAATTATTCGGGGTCAATTAAAAAGAAAGTTTTATGTTCTCAATATAGCCTAAAAATATCCTTAAATGTAGGCCTAGGAATATTTTATTTCACATGTATTCACCTTCCTATAGTTATGTAATTAAATTATTGTCACAAATTTTGTTTTAAATTAGGCCTATTGGTTATTGAATGGTTTTTAGTAATCAGAAATTACTGGTGTGGATTAAAAATCAAGATTTGGTAATTCAAGGCAAAACTAGTGTTTTTATGTTGTGATTTGAATTGATATTTGAATGTATAAATTGCAATGCCAATAAATGATTTATTACTGATTCTTACACAAAACTTGTAAACAAATTCAGCCCTAAACTAAGTCATCCTAATTGAAACACATTAACCTAAGTGTAGGAATAGCCTATAAATTAACATTAACCTATAAATAAATGCCTAGGCCTACGTATATTTTAAGCGGTTGTGTAACCGCTACGTTATTTACAGCCGTGTTATTTACAAAACAATATACCGTAAATAAAAACGGTTTTAACACCATTGTTTTAAGCTGTTGATAAGATATGTTTTACAGTGTTGCGTTAACATGTTACCTTTTAGGCTTCCAACGGCGTTTTAGTACACCCAGCATGTGGTAAACGGCGAGAAATCCAATTACACGAACAAACTGGTCAAAGAAATCCAGAATCCGTTACAAAGTATATAACCTATATACAAACATAACACTTCACTGCATTTCACGCACAATATACGAATGGAATAAATACAAATTACAATCACGAAACACTCGTCACTGACAACGCTAAAAACACATCCACACGACCGATAGTCTAGCGAGACTGTCTGAATTAAACAAGTCCAAAATGGTGGACCTGGCTTCGGTCGGGTTCGGCCGTTTCCGTCTCGCAGCAACAATGGGAGGGGAGACACGTGTTAACAACATCCGAACGGGAAAGGCGAAGAAAGTGATGAAGAAAGATAACAAAGGTCACTTGACTTCACCTGTGTGTTTGCTTGTATGACCTTAGCTTCTGTGCGGATCAGGCCGCGGCAAAAATCTGTTCCAATCTTGATTGTTGACAAATGTCCGAACCTCAGTAAACATCTGCAGACAACACAGCTGTTTTTGTTTATCAATAGATCGGATGATGCTGGTTCTCTAGTTGGACTAATATTTACACAAAGCAATGTATACAAGTACCTGTACGCATATATGCACGGAAATTAATTGTTTACTGTATCAAACAGACCAAGATGGTTATTGTAAATGTGGATTATAGAACATCTACACGGCATTAAGTAAAAGTTTGGATATATTTCACTTTAGGAACTTGGTTTTATTGTATTAATGTGTGTAAAAAAAGGAAATATTTTATATAACTTAAAATCAATTTTCATTATTTATTAATGTGTGTTTCTGTGAAGCGTTTGACTTTGCTGCATTAGGTTAATACAAGCGTACAGTATGATATGTATTTCAAAGTGTTATAGTTATTTAATAGCTTACATGTTATTTTGGAAGAAATAAAATACACGAACTTAAAGTGAGACGCTATGCGTTTTTGATTCCTTCTTCTTCATTGGTTTGCACACGTACTATAATATAAACCAGAAGTTAATGTAACATCTGATCGTGAAAGAAGAATAAATCGACGAAATAAAATAGGCAGTGGTAATTTCAAAGGCCTAAACTCAATAGCTGTAACGATTTAGTCACGTCACTACCGATGTACTAGTCCAGGGCATTTAGATCAAAATCAACCGAAATAAAGAAATTTTCAGAGCCAGCAGATATCGAGATGCGGTTTTCTGCATTGTGTTCAGAAAGCTCCCAGGGAAAAAGTCTATATGGTGTGATTATGCCATTTTTCGAAAAATGCATTCTGGTGAATAAATGCATTTTGCAATTGCATAATTACTTGCAATATTATAAGAACGACTGGAAAGTCAGAAAAATC
>JAGFPH010000199.1:204627-221104 GCA_018207615.1 Philaenus spumarius | reverse complement strand
GGTCCGGTACGCTCCCAAATAATTTATTTTTCTTTTAGACTGCAACAGTTTATGGTAGCAGAGCAATTTGGTAATTGTCCGTGTTTTTTTTTTTTAAAGATGTTACATTTAGAACATTTTGAAGCGCTTATCGCTGTTTTTGTTTAATAATTTAACCTTGGTTTGTTTTTAATTATTTTGTGTTGTAAATTTTTTTATGTGGATAGTGTCTGGTTATTTTCAGCTTGATTTTATACGGCTTTAGTTTTGGTTTCTTGTGTAACCATAGTGTTTTTATAAAGTAGGATATTTTTGCCATTATCACTACTTGGATAATGAAGTGTTAGGGATTAATTGCCGTTTATTGTAGTTTTTTTTTGCATAACCAGAGACCATCCACAGTTATGATATATATTACAATTTTTTTTTGGGACCTTGTAATTAACATTTTTTTTAACCGTTACTTTTGCAACATTTAGAGACATACAGAAAACACTTAGGCACTTTGCTTACCATAAATAAATATATACATAAAATTTTTTTTATATGTGCATCAAATTTTACTTTAGCCTTCAGCAAAATTTTCCAAATTTATATCTTGATCACTTTTCCTTTTGTTAAATTCAATTTAGAGTCAGATTTTGAAAATAGGTATATGGGTGCCTATTTCAAAATCATTTACAATTGAATGGGTAACCAGGTAAGATAACTGACTCTACAGTGTGCTAGGTGAAGGAGGGTTGGAGACCTCTCCAATTACTCTCCTAGACCGGTACGGCTCTGCAGCTCGTAGCCAGTCTAGAGAAGAGAGCAGCTTGTCTGCGCTTCCCCCGTCTTGAAATAGCACACCCTCGGGCTCCGGTGTGGCTATGTCCCTACATTAATTTTATAGGTGCATGTGGACCCAAGGTGTCCGCTCCCCGCATGCGACCTTTTGCAGTTTTACCCTAGCCTAGCATGTGAGTCTGTTATCTCATCATCTACCCTATTCAAAAATTTTTTTTAACACACTTTGCATTTTAAACGTATAATTTTTGTTTACACTTTCATTGGATATTTTATTTTTTTATTTTTGTTGTAGCTTCATAAATAAGTAAATTCCTTTGTTTGCGAGTAACGTATTTTTTTTGTAGATTAGATAATTTTTTTTTTGAACGAGATATTTTTTTTTTGTTTAGTTGTTTTGTAGTTCATTTTGGATTTTTTTTTTACATCAAAATTCATTTTCTTAAAATCTCGTTGTTAGGTCATTTATTGTTTTGCACCCTGTATAACCTGTCATTTCTCCTCACCTCCAGTGGCAATACCCTTGCATCTTCTAAAGTTGATGAAGTCACCCTGACTTCACCTTTCGCGGGGGGAGATCTGTAGCATCCTAAAGCTACATAATCTTATTTTCCTTCACTTAATTATAGAAATCCAATTCGGCTACTTCCCTAACTTCTACACTCGTCCTAATCTTAAGTAAACACTCACTCTGTCTTATCTGAACAGCTGCTAGTTCTATGTCAACCTACGTCACAGCCTCTGACGTTTTCTTTAGTCCGGACTCTTTCTAATTTAGAAGTTTCTCGAACAGGGGGACACACAAAGTAGCTCACGTTTGATATCTTCCGCTGAAAGTAAACGTGCTCTCTTGCCGAGTTTAACTCCGTCTTTACATATTTTAGCAATTAGTGTCAATCCAGGTTAGTGAGATTAAGTTTTTTCTAAATTTGTATTTCTTTTCTATTCAAATCATTAATCTGAGTTATGCATAATAAATCAATCTTTTGTTTAACCTTAAGACCATGTATTTCAAAGTAGCCGTTTAGTTTGATTTGGTGAAAAATCTAATTATTGTGAACTAAATATTTTCTTTCTTAAATGCATTTGAAGTGAAAGTCAAATAAGTTTTGCTTAGTAAAATCTGTACCAAAAAAAGTCTAGGTAAAGAACTGTACTAAAATGTTAAAAACCATTGTTTAAACTGTATCTTTGTTTGTCTGACAATAGCATGATTTTTGGTGTATCTTTGTGCATTTAAATGTAGAGATTTTACTATAAACTTTAAAGCCCTAAATTTCATTTTAAATCTAAAGTATCCGACTTTGTTTAAACCAAAGCTTTAATTAAAGTAAGTTTCAGACAAGTTTATACAAAGTTTTACTTGTGTTCTAAAACATGTGACAAAGGCACTAATACATTTTTGTCTTTTGATGCAGTTTTAAACTGGACCAAGATCGACCCGTAATGACACCTTTTATATACTGCTAGAGCTTCACCTTTTTTGTTTTTTTTTAAATAAGACTATCCTTGCCTACTGGCCTGTTTATGTATTTAAAAAAAGAAAAGGAAATAAATGTAAGGTGCTATACTAACAGAAACCTTTATAAAGGAATGAACATTTTTGGATATAGTTGTGGTGCAAACTGGTAAAAAAATAAAAATTAACTTTACGGCACTTAAATGCACTTAAATGTAAATGTAAAGCCTGTTAATGACAATGCCTTTGAGGTTAAATTTCATCTACATTAACTTTTCAATAAAAGGCTAGTGCTAAAACAATTCACCCAGTGTGACATTTTTAACTGGTTTAAACCAACAAATGTTTTTCAAGTGAATTTTAAAACAAGAGAAAGTGTGTTGTTAAAAATAATTATGTTGTTTTTGAAGTTAAAACAAAAGAAAAATGTATATACTATTTTAGAGCATAAGCTAGGCTAGGTATGATAATTAAATAAAATATATATGGATGGGATATCGCTATAGCACTTTTGGATTTAACAGCCCCAAAGGGGCTAGTCTTCTAAATTGTTTTAAATTGTTTTGTTTATTATTATAGTGACGTCACAAACTTTATTTATTTCTTACCTATTTATTTATTTTTGTTTAATCTTCTAAATTAATTTTCAATTGAATACAGATATACATATAAGTTGGCCAACATTGTATACTAAGGTACGGTATACAAAATTTCCATAATTATAAAAGGTTATTGTCTGTTAGTTTAAGTTTAACATTGTACCTTTTTCATGTAAACTTTGTCCTAAATAACTACCAAGTTACAGAATATGTAGAACTGTTTGTATTTTTTAAATTGACTTTTTCTTTGTAATTGTAAATCTTAAATTAATTAAAACTTAAACAAAGGGTGGGTTTCTTAGTGTTTTAGGGGAAGGGTTTTTGTAATAATTTGTAACTAAATAAGGGCGTATAAAAAAAAAAAACATTTTTTTTTATTAAGGGCATGTAAATTTTTACTCTTTGTTGACAATTTTGAATTGTCATATATACTTTCTGTTAAATAATTTTGGTTAACTATTAAACAAACTATTTGTTACTAATTTGACTTTTAGTGAGCAACCTTTATTCTTTGTAAATGGATAACTCAGTTTGTCTTGGTGAATATTTTTTGAAAATATAGTAAGGCTTCCTTAATAATTTTGTGGTTTATATTCTGTGCAGTCTTTCACTTGCTCTTTTGGGTCCGGTACGCTCCCAAATAATTTATTTTTCTTTTAGACTGCAACAATTTATAGTGTTCGCACTCTAATGGCCGCATTTTACATCCGAATTTGGTACACACGTTGGTTTTATAATTCGATCGGACGAGTTCGTTATCGAAAAATCCAACAACCGGAAGCACGTTTCTTGACTGGGAGTATCACTTTTTTGACTTTTTCGAACTAGAATGAAAAGTTTTTGGGTTTACATACAAACGCATTAATATAAGTGATTATTCTGCAAATTTTGTTTTTTCCTCGACCTTTATCGCTCGTCTGGTTCCCCAAAATCGATAAAAACAAATAATACCGTAAAAGTACCCGGTACAAGTAGGTTATTTAACCTGGGGGGCATCTTCTGACCGCGACCCAAAATCCAAAGGGCGCCAGACCGAGGTACAAAATCACAAAGCGAGCCGGGCTGGGGACTGAGGTGCAAACAAATTCTACTAATATATTCGTACACGGAGGCAGCTAATCGGTGCCTTTTCGAGTAGACCAAAATCTCAAAGAGTTGGTTAAAACCGCATAAACTTAATTTTGGAAATTCACTCACTCTTGTCAGAAGTTCGGCTGCATGATCGAATATTTAGCGAATTTCCATAGGAAAATTGAGCTATTGCAGTGGCTCTTATGGTAAAACCCAAGGTCGGAAGTAGCAAATGAGCACCGAACATGGTCCCCAGAACACGTTTTGGAGGGTCATTAAAAACCCACTCTAGCACCCACATTTTAAGTCCGATTTGGTACACACGTTGGCTGTCTACGTCGCTCGGACGAGTTCGTTAGCCAAAAAAATCCAACAACCGGAAGCACGTTTTTGACCAGAAGTAACTACTTTTTTAGATTTTTCCTACGAGAATGAATTTGTTTTTAAGTTTTTTCTAAAAATATAAATGTAAGATGTTATTCTGCACATTTTGGTTTTTTACGCGACCTTATAGCTCGCTTGGTTCTCCCAAAATCGATAAAAATTTCAAATACCATAGAAGTACCCGATTCAAAGCCATGTGGTGGATGCTATCGTGGAGTTGGCGTGCGAAGCACGCAATGCATTGTATATTGAAGATGCTCCCAATACCGGGGTTGGCGTGCGAAGCACGCAATGTTTTGTGTGTTGAAGATACTCCCAATATACGGAATGGCGTGCGAACCATTTTGCAGCTATTCAGCACCGTCGCGAATAGACCTATTTTCCAAATTTTTGGTTGAAACCCTAAAACATAGGCTTATAAACTTAATTTTTGAAATTTGCTCAACACACGTCAGCGGTTCAGCTGCGTAGTCGCATTATTGATTTACTCACGTAATGCGGTTTGGCGGAGGGTGATACAAACGTTTTAATAACAGAAATCTTTGTACACTATTTGATTTTACTGATAAATTATTTCTTCGTTAATTGCTCACTTGTTATGTGAGCAAACTAAACGAGTAAAGGTAGTCGGTGGGGTTGCCGAGAGCGACAGATTTACATAACGATTACGGCGAAGTTGACGAAGAGAAATGTGATTGTTTGAGCAAGTTATTATTGACAAGGATAAATAGACCTACAGTTCAACGTCCGACGCTCAAGGAACAGGTGCTGCAAAGCAGTTTGCATTCATTGCTACCGCTAACCAGACTCACCTGCAGCAGTCGTCTCATCAACTCACTGCAAAGAATAAAGGAACGTCCCGGGATTATACTGGTGTTTCACGAAGAAATCGCTATTACTTTCTCACTATACTTATAGTATAGAGAAAGTATAGTGATCGCAAAAAAATTTAAGTTGAAATTTTTGTGGAAATATTCGTGTTGGGATCCCCTGAGTCCAAAAAAGTGTTTTTTTTTTTACAAAATGTCTATCTGAATGTCTATATTGTATACAAAGTTAGAGAGAAAACTATTCGATCGATTTCGAACAAATTTGCACCAAACATGTCAATTAGGCCTGTATAGATGCACGAAAAAAGGTTTTGAACATTTTTGAAAAACAACCTTTTTTTTGGCCAAAAACTCCCCAAAAAATCAGTTATTATTTGTTTATAAAAAACGGCTCTAACGATTTAGATAAAATTTGACTTATTTGTAGCCCTTAATGTACCCTACCACCACCGCATGTAAAAAACCGCATCTTTCAAAAAATTCTCTTTTAGCTAATAATAATAATAACATTTATTAGTTATTCTCCTAACATGGGCTTAAAATTGGCGTGCGAAGCAGGCAATGCATTGTGTATTGAAAATTCTCCCAATATGGGGGGGCTGGCGTGCGAAGCATGCAATGCACTGTGTATTAAAAATTCTCATAATACGGTGGTTGGCGTGCGAAGCACGCAATGCATTGCGTATTGAAAATACTCCCAATACGGGGATTGGCGTGCAATGCACGGTGCGTCGGCCACTTCTCATATTGTTCAGTGTCAAGCTCACATGTGCGTCCTTAGCAGTGAACGTGTTAATAATTTAAATATGTTTGTGAGAAAGTATGTGCCAGTTTCTGGTACCGTTTATTTTTGAATTAATGTGCAGGACATAATGGAAATTACGATTTTACGATACCGTTGAGTTCCGATAGATATATAAATAAACCGTACCAGAAACTGGCACATACTTTTTCACAAACATATTTAAATTATTAAACAGATTCACTGTGACTTCGTAATTGTATTAAAGTAGGAGAGGAGGTACATTAAAGTAGGAAAGTAACTAATAAATGTTATTATTACTAAAGCTAGAGAGAGAAAACCATTCGAACGATAAAGGCTTACTACATCATAATCAGGGCCGGATTTCCCAATATGGGCGCAAGCACCCAGGGGGCGCACGGCCGAGAGAGAAAAAAATTGTTTCAGTCCCACAAACGTGAGCTCACTATTTAATACATAAAATTACTAAAAGTGTTTTAAGACGGCATTTTGTTAAGCCCAGAACCAAGTAAATTACTCAAAAAACTTGCAATGATAAAATTGCATCGTGGAGTGATGTTTAAGCAATTAACATATACGCCTGATGTAATTTTTTAATAAAGGTTTTTGGGGAAGTAACTTTAACCAGACTAGGGGCCGGAAAAAATTATTGGGCCTAGGGGCGCCAAAATGTTAAATCCGGCCCTGATCATAATTCAAACACCTAACACTATTAAAATTATGCTAATTTTATTTTTGACATAATTTTTTTATCTGATCAGTTTGAAATAGGTACTGCTTTACTGTATCACATTTTGGTAATTGTCTCTCTTCTATTTAAAAATAAATAATTCGACCACGCAGCTAGACCGCTGACGTGAGTTGAGCAAATTTCCAAAGTTAAGTTTATACGCCTATGTTTTAGGGTTTCAACCAACAATTTGGAAAATAGGTCTACTCACGAAGGCGTTGAACAGCTGTCTGTGTGTACGCAATATATTAGTAGAATTTGTTTGCGCCTAGTGGTCTCGCGAGTTTGCACCACTTGGCTTCGAACCGGGTACTTTTATATGGTATTTTACGTTTTGGTCGATTTTGGGGGAACCAAGCGAGCTATAAGGTCGCGTAAAAAAACAAAATGTGCAGAATAGCATCCTACATTTATATTTGTAGAAAAAACTTTAAAAAATTTCATTCTCGTAGTAAAAATCTCAAAAAATAGTTACTTCCGGTCCAAAAACGTACTTCCGGTTGTTGGATGTTTTTGGCTAACGAACTCATCCGAGCGACATAGACAACCAACATGTGTACCAAATTTGAACCAAATCGGACTTAAAATGCGGCCGCTAGAGTGCGAACACATATATATATTAATATATATATATGAATTTTAATGACACCCCAAAACGTGTTCAGGGGACCATGATCGGTGCTCATTTGCTACTCCCAACCTTGGGTATCACCATAAGGGCCACTGCAATAGCTCATTTTTCCTATGGAAATTCGCTAAAAATCTTTCTCCTAATTCCCCCTGAAAATGTTGAATTATACAATAATCTCTTTGCATTTGCTTTCCAGGTGTACGGGGGTTGGTGAGCGAAGTGAGCACGGGGCCTCTAGTAGTAAATAAGCGGCTTTGTCCTGACAACGGCCGACTGATTGGCATAGAATAAACGTAGAGCAAAAACTACCTATGATAAAATTACGAAATTTCGAAGATAAATATTCTTATTGGGTCATAGAAGCGTACTAAGAAAAGAAGGATTTCGGTACATTTTAATATTAAAGCGTAAAAATAGTGAAAACTCGGGGAGGGGAGTACACTAACAGCCCTGTAACAGATAAAACAGCTGATTCGGATCAAAAGCTTAGCAACACACATTTGTTTCATTCATACATAGCAACCAACTTAGCAAATTTAGAATCAATTAATCATTCTTCCCAACCAACAGCTTTTTTGACCGAGCGGCATTTCGTCTGTGTGTCTGTCTGTCTGTCTCACGATTACGGCCAAACGCCTTTAACGATTGTCATGATTTTTTGCATGAATGTTCCGTATTCCTAGGACGAGCGTTTTTCCCGTTTTTCATTTTTAAGGGTTGGCTCTAGCTGTCGGCCATGTTGGCTGACACTCCATAAGACCAATGTTAAATTAAAATCCAAATTTTTCCTTTATTTTTGGTCGGAAAATTATAAACGATTTGTCATTTTAAAGCTATGGTCAATATGCATGCAAATGGCTTTTTAAAAATTAAGAAAAATATTTTGTTTAATATTTATTAACAATTTAAAACATTGATTTTTAATATTTCTTATAGCGAAAAACTACCAAGCCATTCGCCTAAAGAATTTCGTCCCCAAGATTTTGGTATTTTTTTAAAAACGCTATTTGAAAAATTGCGGGTTTTAAATGGATTTAGGCTGAGCAATGTCCGTGTAACCTACCGCCGCTATAGGGTGATTTTAAATATTTTTTACGTTGTAACTATTAATTATAGCGAAAAATTACCAAGCCATTCGGATGAAGAATTTTGTCTCCAAGAGTTTGGTATTTAAAAAAAATGCTATTTGAATAATTGCGGGTTATAAATGGATTTAGGATGAGCAATGTCCGCGTAACCTACCACCGCTATAGGGAGTCTAAGGTTACTTTCTGTTTTACTAGAGCCGACCCTTAACCCCTTAAATAAAATAAAAATGGCGGCCGCACCGTTTCTCTCAGTGTAAGCTTTTTCCCAAAGCCAGTTTGTGGCTTAACCGTAAGTCAAATTGAAAAACTAATAATATTTTGCTAGTACCAAATTTAATGTTCTACAAAATTGTTTTCTTGATTTTTTCCGTATCTCTAATGGTAAGCTCACAAAATGGCCGCAAACTTGAAATTTGTTAAAAATCGTCAATTTTTTTTAAATTTTAACCATGTTTTTATACGTTTATTCTTTAGATATCTTCATAAAAACCTTATAATTTTATGGAGAGGGAGAGGGAGAGAAAGAGCACAACCTGCTGTCTTGCTCTTTCCTGCGCTACGTCAGTGTGGCCGCTGTGAGTGAGTTGTGGAGGGGGAACTGAGGTAAGGTCAACGAGCGAGGGTTACAGTTCACAGAACTACTAGTTAAATTAGGTTAACAAAACAAAAGAAAACGTCAACAAAACGTCGAAAAAGCTCACTGTATTATGAATCAAACATCTGATATTAGATATTATAAATAAAACAGCTGATTTGGATCAAAACTTAACACAATTTCAGGTTAGACCTACATGGACCAAATCATTTTTCTTGAAAACGTTTACATTTTTTGCTACAGCAACCCATTTAGAATCAGATTGATTCCAGCACTGTTTATTTTGAAGCAAACCGTAAAAATCTGTAAAATGCGATAGTGGTTTTGCTTTTACAAGTTGTGATTTGAATACGCTCATGTTTGTTGACTACGGTAGTTGACGGCAACACGATAATTACAGAAATAGTTGATAGTTCCACCACTAGAGCGGGTGATTGACACCAACACGGAAACGGTTAACACCTGATAGCAAATCATAGTTGGTGTGTGTTAATCAACGTCAGTTTGTTTAGTGTTCATTGTCAAAGTAGAGTAATGAACTATCGCGTCCACCGTGTTGCATCTAGAGCATCGTGACAAGTACAAAAGTGACATTGTATTTCAAATGACTTGCACCTGTTTAGAGCTTATATCTCAGCTGACCATGTTGTCAGCCACTTCCCAGGCATTTCTTCTCTTCCTCGCCCCACTATAGCACTGTCCTCCAAGTGTCTTCCATGACGTAGTATGTAACTGAGACATGTAATACAGTATTTTGCAGGGATTCGTTCTTTAAAAACATTAAGGTTTTTGTCATTTCCTATTAGAGTTGTCTATCTATATATATAAAAGCGAAATACCACTGACTCACTCATCACGATTTCTCAAAAACTACCGAACGGATTGAAATGAAATTTGGGTTGTAGCTTCCTCTAGGGCTATAGGCGCTCGCTAAGAAAGGGTTTAAAAAAATTCGAAATTTTAGGGGGGCTTTGGGGGGATCAAAGTTATTAAAAAACTATTTCTTCAAAACTACCGAACGGATTAGAATGAAATTTTGTATGTAGCTTCCTCTAGGGCCATAGGTGCTCCACTAAGAAAGGGTATTAAAAATTTCGAAATTTTAGGAGGGGTTTTTGGGATCAAAGTTACTAAAATCATAATTTCAGATCTTTTATTATTATGACAATAGTGCTTTTATTATTTAAGATCTATATATAAAAAAGCCAAATATCACTCAATGACTGAACACTTAAAAATAATACAATTATGTTAAAAAGACTGAAAATACAAACCACCACGGGCAACGCCGTACGGGTCAGCTAGTTCTTAATAAAATCGTTAATTTCGTTTTATTTTGGCTACGCAGTTTTGAATGGCTAATAAACTCCATCGCGCTCAACATTATTGTGTACGATTTAGCGAATTTAAATAGGAAAGATGAGGTTGCAGCGTCTCTTAAGGTGAGACGTAAGGTCGGATATAGTCAACGAGCACCGATCATGGTCCCCAGAACACGTTTTGGTGTGTTATATAATTATGGGGGCGTAGTGAAACTGCCCCGACATTGTGGGTACTTTTGAAACGCGCGATCGTGTTAATTCAAATCAAATGTCAATAACCATTTTTAAGAAGTCAAATTTATGATTTTGTAACCTACTGACAGTAAAACCGCTCAGAGTTGTCACAATTGTACCGTGTTTGGACTTATTTTGCGAGGAATAATATTTAGAGTTCAGTAATTAGAGTAAAAATTCTGTAAAGTTAACGGTAAGAAAAATGTGATTTTGTAGCACAAGGGCTAATTTTATATTTTCAAACATAATGTTGGATTGTGTGTTAATTTGCTCATTTATTATTTGTTGGTATTTTAATTTTAATTTTAATATTTCCATGTTTTCTATTATATTAAGCCTTGTTCCTTTATTCATTGGTTGGATTAATTTCATAGATGTTTGCATATCCCTAGGTTTGTGGTCCTCGTTAATTAAATGATTAGCGAAATTTGAATCTTTTTTGTTATATTTAAATGATCTTTTATGTTCTTTATAACTCATCTAGTTTTTAATTTCCGTCCAATTTGACCAACATATTTAGCCCCTAAAACTATAAATATTAATTGAATACCGCCTAGGAACGTGAAATTTGGTACGCATATTGCTCATAGGAGCTAGAGGCGAACTAAGAAAGAATTTTAAAATACTTTTCCTTTAAGGGTTGAAACAACCCCTAAAACAATAAATATTGTTTGTTATACTTTCCTTAAAGCTAGAAAGCTGAAATTTTTTACATTTATTTCTTACAAGATACATATAAAAAAATAAAACAGTTTTACATTTTGTCACGTTCTGCTAAGTAAAAATGTAGTAACAACCCCTAAAATTAAAAATATTATTTAAATACTGCCTAGGAACGTGAAATTTATACACATATTGCTCACAGGTGCTAAAGGCGCACTAAGAAGGGATTTTAAAATATTTATCTTTTAAGGGTTGAAACAACCTCTAAAACAATAAATATTGTCTGTTACATATGTCAAACACCATACCGCCTAGGAACGTGAAATTTGGTACACATGTTGCTTATAGGCGTTAGAAGAGCGCCAAAAAAAGGATTTAAAAAAATATTTTCCATTTAATGGTTGAAACAACCCCTAAACAATAAATAGTGTTTGTTATAGTTTCCTTAAAGCTAGAAAGCTGAAATTTTGTACATTTATTTCTTACACGATACATAAAAAAAGTAAACCAGTTTTACATTTCGTTACGTGCTACTAGGGGTGAAAATGTGATATAACCCCTAAAAACTATATATATATTCATTTTTATACTTTCTTTAAAGCTAGAGAGCTGAAATTTTGTAAATATTTCTTACAATATATACAACACACAGATAAATAAACCAGTTTCAAATTTTATTAAGTTCTGTTAAGGGGTAGAAATGTAGTAACAACCCCTTAAACAATAAATATTTATTTTTGTACATTGCTTAAAGCTAGAAAGCTGAAATTTTGTACATTTATTTCTTACAACATACATATAAAAAAATAAACCAGTTTTACATTTAATCACGTTCTGCTAAGGAGTGAACATTTAATAACTACCCCTATAACTGTAAATATTAATTTAATACCGCCAAGGAACGTGAATTTTGGTACACATATTGCTCATAGGCACTAGAGGCGCACTAAGATAGGATTTTAAAATATTTAGCCTTTAAGGGTTGGGAGCGAGGGTCGATTTTATGGCTTAGAGCGTAATTCCTGATATTGGTGGCAGTTAATAGAAGACTGCAGTCACTGACAGGACGCAGGGACAGGCGCTCGGGGCAGTTTCAGTATTTCTGGTCTGGCGAGGCGACCCTTCTTGATCCTATTTAATGAGCGGGGCAGATTCGTCATGTCAAACGTACCTAAAATATCGGGGCAGTTTCATCGTCCCCAATTATGGATGTACGACCACATTTTAAGACCTATTTTATCCAAATTTGGTACACACGTTGGTTGTCTAAGTCACTCGTACAAGTTCGTTAGCAAAAACCGGAAGCACGTTTTTTGACGGGAAGTAATTGTTTTTTTAGATTTTTCTTCTTACTAGAATGAAATTATTCTGGGGTTTAATCTAAGACAACAAATGTAGGATATTATTCTGATATTTATTTTACACGACCATAAAGCTCGCTTGGTTCCCCTAAAATCGATCAAAACGTAAAATACCATACAAATACCCGGTTCAAATCCTCGTGGTATCAACAGGTGGGAATCAACCTGTATATATAGGTATTGTTAAAAGCCTGATATATACTCCTAGGCTAGGAGGACTCGATCTAAGAATGTTGAAGGGCGAGGTCTCACTAATGACCGGTCGTTACAAGTTAATTCCATGTTAAGGGTAAAACGACACCTGTGCAGCCTATTCCAGCTGACTGATCATAAGGGAAACAGAATGCCCGACCCGCTCAACACAAAGACCAGTTTTTATACAATTCTGTCTGGTGTAGGGGGTGTTGATATTCTACCCTTTAAACTATGAATACGATATCCATACTAAATAGTACAAGTTTGTCTGAAAGAAGCTCATCTTAATTCATCTATTTAAAACCCCGAACATTGTATTCAAATTGCTGTAACTCGGAAACCATTCTAGGTACACCAACGATAAATTAGGCTATAATAGTCCGACCACGCAGCTGAACCGATGACGTGAGTTGGGCGAATTTAAAAAATATTAAGTTTTAAGTTTGCAACCAACTATTTGGGAAATTGGTCTACTCAGGCAGGCGCTTCATAACTGCCTGCGTGTACGAAATATATCAGTAGAATTTGTTTGCGCCTCAGCCTCCAGACGCTGTTCACGCGCTGATTCGTTTCGCTCTCAGCGGAAACACTCTCTTTGCGAGTTTTTTACGGTATTTTACGGTTTGGTCGATTTTGGGGGTACCAGACGGGCTATAAGGTCGTGTAAAAAACAAAAAATTAAAGAAAGCAGTTGCGGGACTGCAGACAGAAGTGAAAACTGTAATTAATATAAATCGTTTGTGTGGCATGTCGTTTGAAAGCTTATTTAATTCTGAATCTAAAAAGAAGCATAATTAATATATTTTTTTTTAAAATAGTACAGCAAAATGGGGCAAAATCGGAAAACACGATTTCGTTGTTTTTGGCCGCTATTTTGAATTGGTTAAAAATATGGATGTGCAAATTTCACCGTTGGTTTTCTATTGAAATTCTACATCGAAATGATGTATCACATGACCACCTTCCCATTTAAAAAAATGAAGTTCATTCCAAGATGGCGGTCAAAAATTTCAAACTCACCAAAAAGTGGTGCTTTTATGGTTGTGATTAACTGTTTTTATTCCTATCTCATAAGACTCGTACTTTTTGAAATATTGAGCTGTTTCCAGACTTTTGCCTCACTCTGTACATAAACCAAATACCACTCACTCACTCACTGACTCTTCACGAAATCTCAAAAACTACTAAACTGATTGGAACGAAATTTGGTATGTAGCTTCCTCTAGGTCCATAGGTGCTCACTAAAAAAGGGTTTAAATTTTTTTTTAAATTTTAAAGGGGTTTGGGGGGGGGGAGCAAAGTTACTAAATCACGATTTCTCTAAAACTACTGAACGGATTAAAATGAAATTTGGTAATTGTGAAAAATGTGGCCTACAGACTGATCACGATTTCTTAAAATTTATATAGCCTTGAAATAAGAAACCTGGCACAAATAACTGTATCTTGACCCTCCAGCCCCTCCCTCACTTTCACTTTCCTACTCA
Organism: Philaenus spumarius; assembly: GCA_018207615.1. Classification (NCBI taxonomy): domain Eukaryota; kingdom Metazoa; phylum Arthropoda; class Insecta; order Hemiptera; family Aphrophoridae; genus Philaenus; species Philaenus spumarius. Next base: position 206,928 of record JAGFPH010000199.1, on the reverse strand, counting down.
CTGACCACAAGGCACCGGTGCATCAGTTGGGCTTATCATTTTGATGTTCTCATTCCTCTAAACCCTTCTATTCCTGATACTCCCGTTCCCTCTTATATTGCGGAGGATAATATTGGGGAAATTGGGCAGCTTTCAGACAATGATCTCCAAAACTCTCAGTCTCCGTCGACAGAACCGTGTTTGTCATCTGATACTGTTGAGTCAGATCATTGTCCAAACCACCCAGAAACGTGGAAAAAAGGTGAAAACGTTTTTCTAATACTAATCGTGCTAAAGCACATAGGGGGTCTGTCAAAAGATGCAATGCAAAAAATCCCGCCGTAAATTGCGAGGCTGTGAAAAGATACAATAAAAAAATCCTGCCGTGCATCATGAGGCTTCCAAAAAGTACAGTCAACAAAATCCCCAGGTAAAAATTTCTGCCGTTAAAAAATACAGTTCTAAAACATGTCACAAGAAGGTGCTTCCATGGTCTGAAAAATCAATGTCAGGGTTTCACTATTATTATTCAGGCAACACCGATTATCACAAAGACAAAACAGTTGAACTAGGTCCTATGACGACATGTAAATGGTATACAGCTTGAAGTGGTATAAATGACATGGTTTAGAACCTACGATTCCTATCCTTATGACACACAAAATTACCATCATTTGTCGCATTTATTTCACCAAAATAATCATGCAATAGCGAAGCATTGCCGGGTCAGCTAGTATATATATAATCCAAATACCACTCACTCACTCATCACGAAATATCAAAAACCACTGAACGGATTGGAATGAAATTTGGTATGTAGCTTCTTCTAGAGACCTATGTGTTTGCTCTAAAAGAGGTTTTCAAAAAAAATTTAATTTTAGGGGGTTTGGAGAGGTTAAAGTTACTAACAAAACACCGGGGAGGTTTGGGAGCGTCAAAGTTACGAAAAAAAAAAACACCGAACGGATTGGAATGAAATTTGGTATGTAGCTTCTTCTAGGGCCCTAGGCGCTCGCTAAGAAAGGTTTTAAAAAATTTGACATTTTATGGGGGATTGGGGGGTCAAAGTTACTAAAATCCCCATAAGTAATACATAGTATAATATATTTATTGATATATTTTTTCGGCTAATATACATTTAACTTTGATTTGTCTATCCGTGCAAAGACGGATCGGCCCAGCTAGTACATATAATATACATAATATTTTCAATAACACCCCAAAACGAGTTCTGGGGACTATGATCGGTGCTCATTTACTAATTTCGACAGTAGGTCTCGCCCTAAGAGTCACTGAAATAGACCTACGGAAATTCGCTAATAAATGCATACGACGAACATAGGCCTAAAGAGATAATACACCTATTGGAATCGTTCCCAATGAAAGCAAATTAAAGACAATCCACAGTCTAAGCCAATATGCTAATACATTGGTTAGTGTTCCGCTTAATTGCTTCAAGACCTCCCAAATCGAGCCCTCCCTAGCACAAGTAGACTAATGAATTGCTGTGTCGGCATTTTGATAAAGTCAAATTATACACTTGTGCCCATATGTTTAGACAAAGTACATGGTGAAACAGAATTATAATTGTTTGGTATTACAGTACGTTTACACAGGCTGATTCTGTAGAGCTAATTCAGGAGGCTAATTCATTATGGGTCAAAATGAAGAAAACAGTTCCTGTAAACATATGTTCGGAAACGCTTCTTTACCAGCTTTCCGCCATTTTGTTTACTGAAATGGTTGTCTAGGACGGCTCAACCGATTGAGTTGAAACTTTGCACGTTATCCTTCGAATGATATAAGTGTAATCCTCTCCTTTTATAATAAACTGGGGAAAACCCCTGCGTGTTCCGCACGCAAACACCGTTGGACCTTATAAACACATATTCATGTTATTTTTTCTTCATAATAAAGGTGTAGGACTAATAATTACACCAAAGCTAAGATGGTAAATAATGTTAAATGTTCAAATCTAATTATTTCGTATATTTTATAGCAGCAGTTACAATAAAGGTTAAAAAACCAGTAAGGCTCAGGTCTACACTTCAATAAACCTAACCTAAAAGTTAGAAAACAAATAGTTGCTTCATAGTGTGAAATTAGGTATTAATGGAAATATTAAAACAAACAGCTGTTATCTGTTATTTTATTCAATTGGTTGCTTTGGTAATAAAATGTAAATACATGGATTGTGTTGGTTTATCAGTCTAGGAATAACCTAAGAATTTTTCCGACTAAATTTACAAATATTGAAATTAAAAAATGTTTTATCGAAATGAATTATAGCTTATGTTACTCAGGGATAGTGTAGCTTTTTAT
>JAGFPH010000199.1:188169-204617 GCA_018207615.1 Philaenus spumarius | reverse complement strand
ACAAAGAAACAAACAAATTTTACCTCTTTATAATATTAGTATAGATAAAAGGTTGTATTTATACAACCTTTATAACCTCAAAGCAAATCTTATAACGTATTATAGCATACATTAGTTCTATAACTCATACCCTATTTTAAAAAATCAACTTCACAAGAACTTATAACGATTAAAGTTGTAAACGTAACCCCAAAGTGGGTTTTGTTTAAGTATTACAGATGATGGATGAAATCAGCTGTTATATTATATGTTACTTACGTACACTCACTTTTATTGGAGTTGATTGATAATAAAATGATTTAGTCGTTATTAAAATATTATAGTGAAGAAATTAATAAAAGAATAATATGTTTAAATGTTATACGGAGATGTACGAATGTTTCCGAAGTCAACGAATAGGTATTTGTTTTTTAAATTTGCATAAATGAATATATTGATGATAAAAGGTTGTATTTATATTCATTTTATAACCTCAAAGCAAATATTATAACGTATTTTAGACCACATTAGTTCTTTAACTCATATTTAAATAAAATCAACTTCACAAGACATTATAAATATTATTGATTGAAGTTGTAAACACAATACCAAAGTATAATCTACGCTATGTTTTGTTTATGTATTACAGATAATGGGTGAAATCAGCTGTTATATTATATTGTTACTCACGTACGTACACCGCTTTTATAGGAATTTATGCTAAAAAAAGTAGCAAAACATATGTTTCTTTAATGTATTCACATTCATTGCCATAGCAACCAATTTGGTAACGCCTTTTCGTTACGCGTATCTTATATTTGTCATTGCCATAGCAACCAATTAATAACACTTTTTTTCGTTACGCATTACATTTTCTATTTGTTAACTCCTACCGCAAACCCGCGTTAAGGGACTTCGTTCCAAAAGTACTTGAATGTTCGATGTTCACGTATGAATGCGGACTTACAGTTCAGTTTTCAGACAATCAGTTAGCAGAGTATAAAACACAGAGTTTATTAAGTTAAATACGTGAAAGTTGAGCACAGATGTTGTAACGCTTGACCACAGATTAAGTGATGTGATAACCCCAAGCAAATCTTTGATGAGCACGTAAACGGTTATAGAAAGTTGAATCTACCATATACGTCCGCGTCTAATCTACTTTTCCAAAATATAGGCCGAGCAAATTACAAACATTACCAAACCCTATAATACAGCCATAAGTATTGCTAATCCAAACGCACCGTCTTCTTAACTTGATTACCCTCCTCACCCCACACGAAATAATTTGACATACAGGGTGATTTATAAAAACTGCCTCCTCTATTTTTTAACCAAAAGTAAACCGCTCTTGTTTAGAAAGGTCCTTTTTATTTTTAGACCCAAAAGTCTTTAATTTGCTTCAGACCCGCTTGAGAACGGAACAAAAGATACGTAACTTTTTTATCTTCTGTAAAGTGTTGGCCGATGAAGTACGGAGTAATTGACACTTAATTTGTGTAACTAAGTGAACTTTAATTTAATATATTTTGTACAGTGGTATTTTATTTGTTGTATTTGCATTTTTGTTCGTAACCATACTATTTTTAATCTATATATATAAAAGCGAAATACCACTCACTCACTCACTCATCACGATTTCTCAAAAACTACCAAACGGATTGAAATGAAATTTGGTATGTAGCTTCCTCTAGGGCCATGGGTGCTCACTAAGAAAGGGTTTAACAAAAATTCGAAATTTTAGGGGGGTTTGGGGGTGGGATCAAAGTTATTAAAAAACGATTTCTTCAAAACTACAGAACGGATTGGAATGAAATTTGGTATATAGCTTCCTCTAGAGCCATAGGTGCTCACTAAGAAATGGTATGAAAAATTTCGAAATTTTAGGAGGGGTTTGGGGGGATCAAAGTTACTAAAATCATAATTTCAGATCTTTTATTATTATGACAATAGTGCTTTTATTATTTAAGATCTATATATATATAAAACAAATACCACTCACTGACTGAACACTTAAAAAGAATACAATTACGTTAAAAAGGCTGAAAATACCAACCACCACGGGCAACGCCGTACGGGTCAGCTAGTTTATTATATTTGTATAGTTATATTTTATTTAGTTATCAATTATTTGTGCCTGTGCACTTATTGTTAACCTTTCTCTCTGCCTGTTTGCAAGTCTTGTCTGTACTCTTGCCTCACCAAGCCGCACAATCTCAGTTTGTATACATGAGAAAAGGTAAAGATTTTAGAAGGCGATTCTACTACTAAATAAATGGTACCAGAAACTGGCACATACTTTCTCATAAACATATTTAAATTATTAAACAGATTCACTGTGACTTCTAAATTGTATTAAATTAGGAGAGGGGATGGTAAATGAAAGTAGGAGAGTAACTAATAAATATTATTATTATTATTAGCTAAAGAGAAAACTAGTCGATCGATTTCAATCAAAATCGTTAGAGCCGTTATTATAAAACCTGAATTTTTGGGGATTTTTTGGCAAAAAAGGGGGTTGTTTTTCAAAAATGTTCAAAGCCTTTTTTTGTGCATCTATGCAGGCCTAATTGGCATGTTTGGTGCAAATTTGTTCGAAATCGATCGAATAGTTTTCTCTCTAACTTTGTATACATACAGACATACAGACAGACATACATACAGACAGCCATTTTGTAAAAAAAAACACTTTTTTGGACTCAGCGGGTCCCAAAACGGATATTTCCACAAAAATTTCAACATCGATCTTTTTGCGATCACTATATTTTCTCTGTACTATAGTATAGTGAGAAAGTAAAAATAAAAAGCTCTAATGTTCATTCTAATTTGGTTATGAAGAAGGCTAGTATCCTTTTGCATACTCCAAAGGTTCAAGACATTTTGCCATCCAAAATTTAAAATCTTTTTCCTGATCGAAGGACAGACAATCGCATGAACTAATGTCTTTGCAGTTATGAGCGGGATAAATAAATTTACTTTAGAAATGATAGCCTTTTAAGTCGACATTTATAAATTTTGTCTTTTGTACGATTATCATATTGTTAGGCTTACACCACTTTGATAAGTTTAAAAGATCTTTGTGAATTCAATCTGTCCCAGTGTCCTTCAAAACTTTGATACAATATGTATTGATAAATTTAAAAAAATATATATAACTGAGAAAACCAATCCCAGGGGGACACCTTTTGTTTTATCGAGGCTATTACACAGATGGTTTCTCAGAAAACTTTCAAACCACTCCCCTAATTCCCGCAGCCTCCAGTTTTGACTTCACTAAATCGAAAGCTTTTGTAACGACAAATAATCCCGAAGTCGTTTTGTCGGAATCAATCCACTCTTGCACTGTTCTAATGTGTTAAATGAAAGATTTCCTTTGTCATTTAGTGCAGGCCTACTGTTTGTATTATAGAATTATAATTATTTCTAGTTCCCAAATGTGTACAATTTATTTGTATATTTGTCTTCTGAGCCATATTATATACTATGATAATAAGAACCTTCTGCCTCAATTATTTTTTTATTTTTTCATTCCTTTTATTACAATAAGAAAAACAAGCAAAACAAAAAAACATTTAGATAACAAAAGAAAAATATAACTCACTTTAACAACAGAACTAGCAAAATAAAATGAAATGTGACACTATAATACATTACTTAAGATTAAAAAAAGAAAAAACACCAAAAACAATACGGTACTTCTAAGTCCTAAAAAAGAAAAAACTTAATATAAACAACAAAAAATGTAAGAAAAAAAATGAATGAAATAGTTCGGATCATCGACGTTCCACTGTAATTATAAAAATTATCTTCGTTTTATTCACCCCACCACCAAAACAATCCTTTTAAGGTAATCAAAGATTAACGGTTTCGGCAATTATGCCGCCATCTTCAGATCTGCTCATTAAAATTTCATAGGCACAATCCATAACATTCAGTACTTATATATTTAATGTTATCCTTTGGAGCAGTTAATAAAGTGTAGCCTAATATCCTAATATATTAAAACGCCAATGTTTGGCCAAGTCAACAGTTCCCGGACTTGGATATAATTTAAGCTAGGTATACTTATAAGCCGGTTCTATGTTTTCACTTGTCGAAATATTAAGGATAAAAGAACACACCAGTAAATTTTGCGTCGTGTTCGGCGAAGATTTATGTGCTTATTGACGTGTGGACGCACACAAAATCCTTCATCACTTTCAAAGTACGCTGTTCGATCGTTGTCGGCATTTGACGAACATAAAACGAATTTGCGCCGCATTGTATTTCAGTACGCTAAACTCCGACGCACAACCTTCACACTATTGAGCATTTTATACCCTTTAACGACATTCGCCGAGATTTCTGTTCTATATGTTTTATGTATAGCTACCCTCGCGGTTATGAATAAATGTATGAAAGAAATATCGCGTAAATATTGAGAGTGACCGGGCCCAGAAACGTACAGCGAGTTCCGTTCAAATCAATCTATGTTTCCCACTTAGACTTACATACATAATCCTTTCCACCAGTAAGCGCAAAACCCAGGATTTCCGCCAGTTTGATTGCAGTGAATTTAACGTCTATGAGTACATTTTACCTAGAATGTTTCATACGAACAATATTTGACCTCTTGCACGCTAATAAACGAAATGCAAATGTTTTCCCTATTCCCTATGTTATAGACAGTACCAAGAAATTATGTTTTGAGTTTGTAGCTGATAACTGGTTATCTTTTGAGCTATGGGAAAAATAAAATAAAAACATTTTGTTTCTCATTAAAAAATGAACTTTTTTTGTTTCCTAATATTTTTTTTAAGTTAGCGGTTTTAGAGATATTTGACATTAAACATGTTATGTTAAATAGCCGCCAATTTAAAGTATACAAAAGAACCTTCTGGTTTCTTGTACAAGGTTAAAATGTTGCGTAACAAATATGTAAATGTGTAAATGTGTACAATTATAACTGTTATAAAACTGTAGGCCTATTTGTTAAAATGTTGTATTTATACACATTATTATATATCTAAATAAAGATAAAAATATTATCTTTCAATTGCTTTTTTTCATAATAATAGATCGAATGATTAGAAGTCTTCATTATAGTGAAGATATTAATAATGGAATATGTTTATCCGAAGACGTGCGAATGTTGCCGAAGTTAAATGAAGGAGGATTTCTTGTTTAAATTTGTATAAACGAATATTTTGATGATAAAAGGTTGTATTCATATACAGTTTATAACCTCAAAACAAATAGTTTAATGAATATATTAGAAAGGTTAATTACCTTGTATTTCCGTCTGACAATCCAATGTTTTTCCTTCCTGCTTAGGATGACTAGTTTCGAAGGTTAAACCGTCATCGTCGGATCCTTCTCCATCATGTTAAAAAATGTTGTTTTATTTCCGCCGTTCTGAGGCGTTGTCATCACTGGCATTTAACGTTCACAAAATAAATTAATACATTTATCACAAATTACACACTACAAACACAACGATTACACAAACATGTTTGTACAAATGCATGAATATCACGGTTTAATAAATAATACAGTATTTTAAATTTAGCTACTTAGCAGAACACGTTGTATACCTATTTAGCAGGCACGTTGTGTAATTTGTGATAAATGTATTAATTTATTTTATCTACGACCATTGCAATAAACACCAATAACGCTATTACAAGTAACATCAGAAAGAGGTACATTACAAACCAAAAACCAACCCGATTAGGTAATGATATCTTTACCTAACAGGAGTCACTTTACATAATAGGCTCTAGACCAATGAGAGCTCGTCATTTGACGGAAGTAGAGTTGTAATAAAAATAACGCTATTCGTACATCAGCTGATTGTACCCATACGTTCCGGATGTTAGTGTGTTATTGTAACTAACCTCAAACGTGAGTTGACGCATTCCGCAAACATGAGTGATAGTGATGAATTTTGTTTAACTCCAGAGGAAATTAATATAAAAGCAAATTCGGCTCTGAACAATTTGTTGCCAGAAAAATCTAAATTTCGTTGTGAAAAGGTTTATAACCAGTTTATGGAGTGGAAAACTAGAAATGGTGTTAGTTCGTTTTCCGAGAATGTTTTCATTGCGTATTTTGAGGAATTGGCCCAAGATAAGAAACCTAGTTCGCTTTGGTCTATTTATTCAATGATTAAATCTACAATCAACATCAAACATCAAATAGCCTGTATATTTTTGGTCGTAGATAAAGTAGTGTACGCAACGATTGTATTCAGCCTTTAAGCCACTCGTGAGATATTTAGAACACTCGCTTCGCTCGTGTTCCAACTTACATCTCACTCGTGGCTTAAAGGCCTTCATAATACAATCGTTGCGTAAACTACTATTGTGAACGTTAAATGCCAGTGATGACAACGCCTCAGAACGGCGGAAATAAAACAACATTTTTTAACATGATGGACAAGGATCCGACGATGACGGTTCAACCGTCGAAACTAGTCATCCTAAGCAAGAAGAAAAAACATTGGATTGTCAGACGGAAATACAAGGTAATTAACCTTTGTAATATATTAATTAAATTAACAATCCAGGAGGCTACACATAAATATATTATGTCTAAATATTTTAACGTATTACAGCATACATTAGTTCTATAACTCATATTTAAAAAAATCAACTTCGTAATAATTATATTGCATTCGGCCGCACTGGTTAGATCCACAGGTAGGTTAATGACGTCAGAGTGGTGGATTCTACCAACAACTGTGCGGCCGAATGCATTGGTAGAATGTAGCGGTAACTGAACTGTAAAATTCGTAAGGTACATATTACATTATAAAATAAACGTCAAGTTTCTTTAATCAAAGATTTTACTTTAAAGAATTTTAAAGATTCTTTGACATGTCGTGTACATTTTGACAAAGATTTTCAAAAAAGAATAAAGTACTAAAAAATTATAATACTGATTTTTTATGTAACCTATTAACCTCAAAATAATATTCGTTTTTTTCTGTTTTCATATATATTATTTCTGTTCCTTTCCTTTTATATTTACAATGCGGTGGCAAAATTGACATGCAGTGTTGAAGCTATGAAAACTTTAATTTTTCATTATGAAAAAGAATATTGTTAGTGGAACATTCACACGAATGCCTACAAAAACCGCGAAGTAATTCAAAAACCTTTAGAACAAGTTACAAATAATGTTTTTCAGTCTGTAATATTGGGGTTGGCAGTATAGCCTAAGCTTATGTTTGTTGTAAAACATTAAAGAGACTTTCATTATGTTTACTTTATTGTAAAAGTATATTTACAAGTTTTTTAAGATTAGTTTTTGAAATCTTAAAAGCCGTTATTATATGAATTAAGATCTTTCAACTGTAATTTTGTAATAATAATTAATAAATAATAAAAGTATTAGAACAAGCCAAAACATAACCCCAAAATACATCTAATTAATATCCAAGTTGATCAAAGAAATTGGACAGGTTGCAACGATCTACTACCCCCTTAGCTCAGTTCAACCTCGCTTTTCGCAATTTAACTAATTAGTGTTTAAAATAATTAAATTGATTACCTTTAGTGAAAATTCCTTTTTTGGGTCCTGGCTAGCTCTACCAGTCAAGTCAAGCGGGTAGCTCGTCTTTGCAAGGATATTTATCGTTAGTTTCTTACCTTACGATAAAACCCTTAATTATTTTTTGCTAAGGAATATTTATGATATTTAATTTTTTAGAGACTAGACTCTGCCCGGAGTCGTGCCTTTCGGAGAACAGTAATCTTCGTTATATCCAGCCAATCCTTCCTTAATATTAGCACTTCTTAAAATTAAAATTGGTTTTGGTAATTTACTCTGAATAAAAGATTCTTTTGTTTGGAAAATAAAATATAAACTTTAATCACTCTTATTTTATATTATTTATATAATTTAACAATCGGATCCTTTATCCTTAAAATACAAAAAAAAAATTCCTTAGCTAAATTTTTGTGAAATTTTCTCTACACAATTTAACTTCAAAATCAATAAAAAATAACCTTTTTGTGAAAGATAGATAGAATATGTTTAAATTTATTTTTTATAAATTTTATTCCCCAAAATTTAAATATTAAAAATTTTAAAAGTAAAGCCCTACTCGTCAATGCTGTAAACTATGAAAAATTATAAAGGTGTCTCCGACACTACCTTGTTTCGTATACGGGGTATTCCTTCTTGGAGATCCTGAGTCCGGGATTGGTGCGATGTTCTAGAAGTCCCGATCTGGAACGCTGTTCTGGAAGTCCGGGATCTTGTCCTTCGATGTCGCCTTTCCGTGAATTCGTCTGGATTCCTCCTGTGAGTTCGGATGCCACGTGATAACAGACCTCGCCGCTGTTACCCTGGATCTTCCCTTGAAGTTCTCGGCGATAGTATTTTCGACGAAATATAGCGTTTATTTTACTACGCTATGAACTAGATTGATTTTTTTTCTGTTGTATACTTCACTAAATATTTAGATTTACGAAGTATTAAAATCTTTGAATTTATTATGCTCTGCTGTGATACGATGATCTAACGAGAAGCGTGGAGACTTTCCCGGAGTTTCTATTACGACTGACGAAGCGAACCGCGTTTTACGGTAAGCTCCGGCAAAGGCCTATATTAGCCTACCAACCCTTTTATTCAATTTCCCTTTTGTTTTTGGTGTGGCGCTCGGGCTGTAATTACTATAGAATTTTTTCCTTATTTTTCCCCTAATCCTGGTTGTTTTCTCTACCCGAATATATGTAAAAGTTATATTTTTGGTATTGTTTTTAAAATTAATCGATTTGGTACATTGGCAATTATATTGGCTAGACTGTAGAATGGGCGTGTCTTTACCTTTGGTCGACCGACAATTCTCTTCAAGAAAAATAATCAACTTCTGCCTGTTCCTTTTGGTTTGCGAGTTTTGTGACCATTTATTCCCAAATTCCTGTAACTCGGCTTCCCGTGATCGGATCGGGTTCTGGATGATGTCATTTTGTTCAGCTTGGTTTACTGGCTACGCACAAACTCGATTCGTAGTTGTACGACGTCGCGTTCCCGTTCCACACCTTTTTCGCGATCGCGTTTTTCTTGACTCGCGGTTTTTCCAAATTATAAAGTTTTTTATATTTTTTATGGTCATACTGTATTGTTTACGTCTTTCCACTAAACTAGTCTTTTACCGTTTTTGAATTGGTTAATTATTGGTTGAGTTATTGTCCTTTTCGTATCATCACTTTTTTGTCTAAATATCTTAACACCCCTTTTACCTTAAATTAATCCTTTTTCTATCTTTCACAGGTTTTGACATTTTATACTAATTATTATCTCTATTTTTATATCTTATCATTTTTTCTATTAACCCTTTATTTATAGGTGAAAATAGGCATTTTACTTTTTTACCTAAAAACGTTAATAACTCTTAAATTTATTCTTTGATATTATTTAAACGTGACTAATTTTGTTAAAATCTTTATTTATTTTAATTAATTTACTACTTTTTACTAAAACTGTACTTTAAACTACTTTGATTTAATTTTCCTTTTTTAATTACTTTTTATTTAATTATTTTTATATTTACCATTTAATTTTAACAAAAACTTTTTTCGTAATTTGTCTATTTTTCTAATGGTCTCTCAATACCCTTATAAAGATTTTAAAAATTTTCAAAATTCTGACTTTTAACTGTTTTCCTCGCTTTTATTTTGCTAATAACTTTTTATTCCTTTATTTAATTCCAAATTGTGATTTGCCTTTTTTATTACCATGATTATTCTACATATTTTGATACTTGAAAAACAACTTTTTTATTTAAATAATTTTTCCATTGTTCTCTAGCCAGCTTGTTTCATTTGGCTGCTGAGATTCAAACAACTTTGAACATGAAAAGTTAGCCTAACTTGCTCTGTATATTGGTGTCTGAAGGACTTAGTAGATTTTAAAAATAAAATGAAAAAATATTTCATTGAGTGGATAGGCCTATTGCTTAATCCGTCTCAAGATTCCCCCCCTTTAAAGTTTGAAATTTTTCCATCTATGGAAAATTGTTAAACTTTAAATTCTTACGTTTTTAACAATCACACAATCATATTGAAATAATATTTTTTCCCACTATATTCATAATCAATCTTATTACTAAACATAATATGCATTAATTCCTGAAATACATACATACAAACATAATATTCATTTTTATAATTTCCATTTTGGCTATTGCTCCTGTCTCTGTAAAACACATTTTATTTACATTCGACTTTCATAATTTGTTCACTGTTTCTCTGCACTACTGCTACAGATATCACTGAAAAACATAGTTATATATTTTTTAGTTTTTATAGCTTAACCTAGAGTTTTGTACTATCCCTTAGTACTGGTCTCGGCAGCTTCTGTCTAGCACCTAGATAATTAACATACCTTACAGCACCGACATCCTAACAAGTAACCCCAGTATTAATTTAACAATTATTTAACTTTAAAAACAATTATTTCATTTATTTAAATCTGTACATCATTTTTGTAATACCCTACATCAACTCTAACTATTTACTTGCTAAGGATATCAGCTGACTCGCCGTTGACCTTGTCTGCAGTTCAGTATGTTTATTTACCTTTAGCCGACCGCTCCCCTCTCTAACTTCATTCATTCGCTGGGATCACATTTCCCGTACTTTTGACTTAGCATTGTACTCGCTCTTTGTTTGTTTAGGCCTACTTCCGTTGTTGTTTAACTGTACCTCTATATAGGCCTAAGCATTTTTTCTTCCATACTAAATCAATCCTACGTTTAGTTTATTTTAAAATCATATCTTTACATATCTAAACATTTATACAATTGAAACATTCATCGCTTTTTACAATTACATTTCCAAATTAATCTTTTATGATACTTTAATGACAATTTTGTTATTTGCTAATTTGTTTTATACTTATACTTGGTAATACTTTAAATCTTTAATGTCATAAGTACCCTTAATTCTATTTGTATCCCTATCTATGATTTCATAGGTTTTATTTCCCATTACTCTATTCACTTCATAAGGTCCCTTATATAATAACATGAGCTTTTCTGTTTCCTGCCTATCTAGTCTGGACCGATTTTCAGTCAACACCAACACTTGATCTCCTTCCCTGAAACGAGTTTCCCTGATATTTAGGTTCTTCTTATTTGCTCGCATAGTTCCCATGTTAGTGATCCTTCGCAAGCATTTCAATCGCACCTCTTCTGGTGTTTCCCGGACTTGGAATTGCCGACCTTCTGGAAAGAAGTCCTCCCATATGTACAGCGTTTCCTGGTGTAGTTGCACCTCTTCCGGCGTGTATCCTGTGATTTCGTGTGGCGTTTTGTTAAACAGGTCTTCGATGAAGCTTAAGTATCTTCTCCACGTAACCTGGTCATCATAACAGTAGGTTCTAAGTAAGCGTCCTATCTCTTTATTCACTCGTTCAGCCAAGTTGACCTGCGGATGCCGCTTGGGAATCTGGATGTGTTCTACTCCCTGTTGCTCCATGAATGTGGTCCATGCATGAGAGGTAAAGGCTGCTCCACAGTCGGTTACGATCTTCCTAGGCCTTCCGTATGTTTGGAAATACTCGAGCATCCTGTTACTTGTATTTTTGGTGGTTGGGCTTGTAACTGCATAAAGTTTAATATATTTTGAAAAGTTATCTATGATCACCAGTATATGTTGTACCTGGCCTACTCCTTTCGGTAATGGTCCCAGATAATCTATTGAAATTAACTCCCTGCTATTTATTGGTATTATTGGCTTAGAGCGCCCTTGCAAGTGCCTATTTGTCCTCTTTGCCATTTGACAAATTTTACATCTTCTAATAATTCGTATTATGCTAAGGCCCATGTTTTTTATATAAAAGTTTTTCCTTAACATGTTTCCCAGTTTATTTCTTCCTAAATGCCCATATATATTATGTACCTCTAGTATTAATTGGCTTTCTACCCTTTCGGGCACTACTACTTTCCATGTCCCCCTAACTTGTATGTACAGTGTGTTATTTATTATTCTATAATTTTCATATTGATTTATGTTATTTATTATATTGGCTAATCTATTACAATTTTTCTGTTCATCCCTAAACGTTTCCATTAACTCCTGAAACCGCCGGTTTATCTCTAACCTAATGGCATTTACTTTTAACTTTATCGTTCCTCCTTTTTTCTGTTCTAATTGGTCGTCATACATCCTACTAACGATGTCACAAGGAATATTTTCTTTACCTGGGCAATGTAACACTCTAACATTATATTCCTGTATCATTAACACCCACCGTGTTAGCCTAGCGCTGGTGAAGCTGCAAGTTTTCAAAAATTTTAGCGCTTTGTTATCTGTCATAACGGTTATAGGTACCCCTAATATTAATGATCTAAACTTTTTAAGTCCATGCACTATGGCTAAGAGTTCCTTCTCACAGAAAGTGTAGTAACATTCGGCGTTTTTTAATGTACGGCTGACGAACCCTATTATCTGTAAATTTCCTTCGTTATCTTTTTGGAACAGCTGGCTGGCTATTGCCAGATCACTAGCGTCCGTCTGCAAAAAGGTTTCTCGTCCTTCAATTGGGTGTTTAATTGTTACCGCTTCTATAAATAATTTTTTAGTCCTTACAAACGCCTCCTGCATCTCGCCATCCCATTTCCAAGCTACATCTTTCCTTAACAATTTTAACAGCGGTTTTGTACATTCTGCATATTTTGATGTAAACCGAGAATAGTAATTAACAAAGCCTAAGAAAGATTGCAACTTTTTAATGTTTTTTGGTACCGGAAAACTTTGAATTGCTTGCAACTTATCCGAATCTGTGGAAATGCCTTCCCTAGAGAAAATATAACCTAGAAATTTCACGCTCTCTTGACAAAATAGGGTTTTGCTCGGATTTATCGTGAGGTTACCCGCTTGAAATTTCTCTACTATGCTCTTAAGGTGTTCCATATGCTCTTCAAAGGTTTCCGATAGACAAATTAGGTCATCTACATATCCTAGAACATATTCGTCCACCTCCTTCCCCAACGTTAAATCGACAGTTCTTATCAAGGCGGCTAGAGAACTTTGAAGGCCATACGGAAGAACTTTAAAATTATAAACCTTATTGTTTACTAGAAAACCGGTATATTTTTTGGAACTTTCAGTCAATGGCACTTGCCAAAAGCTAGAAGTTAAGTCAAATTTGGTGATGTAGCGCTTATTTCTACCCTTGCGTAATACTTCTTCTATGGGCGGGGCAGACTCGTAGTCTGGTTCCACTATTTCATTTAGTTTACGCGCATCCAAACATAACCTAACTTTCTTATTTGGCTTCATAACAACAACCATAGGGTTTATGTAAGGTGTCCTCGATCTTTCAATTATACCGTTTTCTAGCATCTTATCTAATTCCTCTTGTACCTCTTTTCTATAATTAATTGGTATCGGGTAATTCCGACTCACGAACGTGTCCGTCTCTTTAACCCTAAGCTCGTGTACATACTTATTAGAGCACCCTGGGATTTCACTAAATACTTGTTTATACTTTTCTACAAAATCTCTTATCTGTTGTTGTTCATCTTCATTCAAAATACTACCCGTTAAAAAATCTCCTTCATTAATTTTTTCCAATTGTACCTGTCCTAAATTTAGTTGTTTTTTAATTTTGACTTTGGGTTTTTCCTTAACCCTATTCCTTTTCAATTTTTTATTCTGTGTTTTAAATTTAACCCCTTTCATTTTAATCCATTTTTCTGTTTTTCCCGTAGATCGTTCCCGGCAGAGTGTATTGCCCCCTTCTTCCCTAACTAACTTCTTCGCTTCTCCATGGACATTAGACCTATACTCTATTTTATTTATTTTACTTTTTGCCTGTGGCTTCGACGAATACAGTATGGCTAATTCCTTATTTTTATTATATTTTTTATTTACTTCGGCCTGTGGCCCCTCCAACCTATTTCCCTTTACTTTTGTGACCTGTGGCCTTATCGACGATTCTCCCCTATCTTCCTTCACACCTACACTCTCCTGGTCCTGATCTACTCTTCCGATCCTACTTTCCTTCCTATTCCTATCTAAAAATTCCTCAGAACCTTGTTTAAATTTAATTTTCTTTACTTTTTCACTTTGAACTCTAACTTTCTTTCTTTCTTTAGGCTTATCTGCCTCTACTACTGGCTTTGGCCTAACTTCCCCTACTTCCTCCTTAGGTACGCCTATTTCTGCATTACCCTGCACAACCTGTTTTTTACTTTTGGCCTCGGTTTCGACCAATAACAATAAGGCCCCGTTATCTCGCCCTATCGAATTCCAGCCTCCATTTTGCGCTTCTACGGTGTTAAGTGACGCTGAACAATTACTGGATCTTTTATTTTCGCAAAATTCGTTTGACACTTGTTTCGCTTTAACTATACTTAAGTTAGGCTTTTCCGTCTCTACTATTGTATTTACTTCCCGTTCTCTTTCAAAATCTACGCCTATTTGTGTATTATTTATTTGAAAATGTATGAATTTATTTTCCATATTTATTCTGGCTTTATATTTATATAGTATGTTGCATCCTATTATTAAAGTATTATTTAATTTGGGTACTATTAAAAATATTTCTTCCAAAATTTGCCCCCCTATATTTAAGTCTACCATTATTTGTTTGGTTACCCGTTGTCTTTTCTTTTTTATTGCTGTTATCACCTCTACATTGTTTACCGGTAATTCTACTATATTAATTCCTTCTTTCTTTAATGTTACATAAAATTCTTCTTGCATGAATGAAAACTGTGCTCCAGTATCTACTTCAGCGCATACTTTATTATTATTTATTTTTACCGTAATGTTAAGGCAAATTAGTAACTCTTTTTTAATTAAATGGTTAACATCAGGCTCTTGAAATAATTCGTCTCTAATGTTATAGGTAAGATTGTTTATTTTAATGGATTTATTTATTCTTAATTTATCTTGATTATTTATTTTATTATGTTGTGTTTTATCCGCAGCCCCGTCATATTTTCTTATCGCTGGCCATTGTTGTCTGCCATTATATCTATCCGGAACCTTTGAAATCAGTTTTTTGCAATCGGGTGTTTGGGAGCCCCCTGGTTAGACGGACCTGGGTTTTGAGGATATGGGGTTGTGGTATTTCTGTGGGTCTGACCATAGGATTGAGGGTTAGGTGGTCGGGAAGGTACTGCTTGATTTCTGTTTGGATATCTATTATAATTTTGGGTTTCTGGTATCCTACTTCGATTATCCGGCCTATTTTGTGGTTGTGTGTCCCTTAACCTCCTTCCCATATTATCCATCTGTTCTAAAAAGGCAATGACCTCCGTGAAATTTAACTCTTTCCGTCCCATACTAGCAATTTGTACTTCTTTATTAAAGTGACGCATTAAGTTATGTATTAATAGTCGTTCTGGTATAACTGGATCTAAGTTAGCTGCTTTTTGGGCAGTCTGACAAAAATATTCCGCCATGGACAATTTTCCTAAATAATCGTACCTACTGTGTTCGATTATGTCCCTAACTTTTCTTTGGGCATCATACCCCCAATACCTTTCCAAAAACGCCGTTTTAAATTCTTCAAATTTTGTCTTCCCCCCCTTAACTACGTCCCACCAAATTCTAGCCTGGCCTGTTAAATGTCTTTCTGCTAGACGAAGCTTTTGCTCACCGTCCATCGAGCTGTTTATTTCGTCTAGCAGATTTTCTAATTTTTTAATAAATCTTACGGGGTCTTCCCTATTCCCCCCCATAAACTCTATCTTCTCTACTTCTTGGGGATTGTGGTAAACGTGGGTGATTTGCTTTTCTACCGTCCCTCTACTTATGTTTACACTACCTATTTCCTTAAAATTCTTTTTTAGTTGATTTATTTCAGTAATGTTTATACCTATTTTGGCTTCATTTAATCTAGTATTAATTTTAACCTGTTCAACATCTTCCTTAACTTCCCTTATTTCTGTTATGCATTCTCCTATTTGGGCAGCCTGTGCTCCTAACTCTTTTTCTATTGTTTCCTTAAATTCGCCTATAACAGATTTAATTTCTGTTAACATTTCTCCTTTATCCTCCCGCCTAGCTTTATCTAACCGTTCTAACTCTTCCCGCCTAGCTTTATCTAATTTGTCTAACTCTTCCTTTCTAGCCTTTTCTAATTTTTCTAAATCTTCCTGCCTAGCTTTATCTAATTTTTCTAACTCTTCCTTTCTAGACTTTTCCCTAGCTTTTTCTATCTTTTCTAACTCCTCCCGCCTAGCATCTTCCCTCGCGATCTCTTTAGCTTCTAACTCTTCCTTATCTTTTACTCTTTGTACTTCTAATTTTTTTAAATACTCCATAATTTTACTCATTTCAGATTCTTCTACTTTAGGACCCAAATTTCACTTATTATTTACTAATTAAATTGGCACAAATTATTTTATCTATTTATACTCTAGAGTACCAGCTATAACGAAGGTACTGTTCTGTTCTCGTGAAGCTTAATTAACACTGCTTTATTTTTGTATTCGCCCTTGGAAGTTATTTGCAATTTTTTTT
>JAGFPH010000199.1:168112-183658 GCA_018207615.1 Philaenus spumarius | reverse complement strand
TACATGATGATGGTTGGGGAAGGGGGGGAGGAGTCAGGTCAGGACCGGGGATTTGAATTTAAAACCCTTTTAACACGTTCAACTGCTAAGGACGCACATGTGAGCTTGACACCGAACACTATGAGAAGCGGCCGACGCACAGTGCATTGGACGCCAACCCCGTATTGGAAGAATTTTCAATGCACAATGCATTGCGTGCTTCGCACGCCAACCCCCATATTGGGAGTATTTTCAATACACAATGCATTGCGTGCTTCGCACGCCAATCACCGGATTGGGAGAATTTTCAATACACAATGCATTGCGTGCTTCGCACGCCAATCCCCGTTTAGGGAGTATTTTCAATACACAATGCATTGCGTGCTTCGCACGCCAATCCCCGTACTGGGAATATTTTCAATGCACAGAGCATTGCATGCTTCGCACGCCAACCCCCTTATTGGGAGAATTTCAGCACACAATGCATTGCGTGCTTCGCACGCCAACCCCCGTATTGGGAGAATTTTCAATACACAGAGCATTGCGTGCTTCGCACGCCAACCTCCATGTTGGGAGTATTTTCAATACACAATGCATTGCGTGCTTCGCATGCCAATCCCCGTATTGGGAGAATTTTCAGTACACAGAGCATTGCGTGCTTCGCACGCCAATCCCCATATTGGGAGTATTTTCAATACACAATGCGTTGTGTGCTTACTGCTTCGCACGCCAATCCCCGTATAGGGAGTATTTTCAATACACAATGCATTGCGTGCTTCGCACGCCAATCCCCGTATTGGGAGAATTTTCAATACACAATGCATTGCGTGCTTCGCACGCCAACCCCCTTATTGGGAGACTTTCAACACACAATGCATTGCGTGCTTCGCACGCCAATCCCCGGATTGGGATAATTTTCAATACACAATGCATTGCGTGCTTCGCACGCCAATCCCCGTATTGGGAGAATTTTCAGTACACAGAGCATTGCGTGTTTCGCACGCCAACCCCCTTATTGGGAGAATTTTCAATACACAGAGCATTGCGTGCTTCGCACGCCAACCTCCATATTGGGAGTATTTTCAATACACAATGCATTGTGTGCTTCGCACGCCAATCACCGGATTGGGAGAATTTTCAATACACAATGCATTGCGTGCTTCGCACGCCAATCACCGGTTTGGGAGAATTTTCAATACACAATGCATTGCGTGCTTCGCACGCCAATCTTCATGTTGGGAGTATTTTCAATACACAATGCATTGCGTGCTTCGCACGCCAACCCCCATATTGGGAGAGTTTTCAATACACAATGCATTGCGTGCTTCGCACGCCAACACCCTTGTTGGGATAATTTCAATACACAATGCATTGCGTGCTTCGCACGCCAACCCCCTTATTGGGAATATTTTCAGTACACAGAGCATTGCGTGCTTCGCACTCCAACCCCCGTACTGGGGGAATTTTCGATACACAATGCATTGCGTGTTTTGTCAGAGTAAAGTATTTTTGTTGGTACTTCATAGTTTTCTTATTTAATAGATCAGATCAAGCTCACAAGAGAGTAAGGCTGTAACCTACTGCATCCATGTGTATTGTACGTTGTAGTTTAACCAAGCGAATCTAAATATCAGTACGCATGCATGCACAATGACGTAAATAAAGTATGTTGCTGGATCCTCTGTTGTGTTTTCTATTTTATAATTTAATTTGCACTTTTTAAACCCTGTATTAATTTTCACCGCTAAATTTCGTTATTTCGTGGGGGTTTTTGACCACCTAACCGCCCCCTGGCTACTGCCTTGACGGGAACATAATGCTGGTTTGAGAAGTTGGCTGTACGTTAGATTTTTGTTCGTAGTTGAAAATAAGTGTCGGTCAAAATGAAATTCAGTGTGGCCGTGTTTACAGCTTGTTTGGTGTTTCAGCAGTCCAGCTGGCGATCAAATTGTCAAGGCCTTCCAGTGCAAACTTCTCAGGATGTCAGGTAATTTTTGTGCGTTTTTCGAGGTGCAAACTCTTAAATAAAGTTTTTCTTCTGCGAAAGAAACGAAGCAGAGCTTGAGTCGGGGCTAAATGAAAACAAATTACTACTAATATATTCAGCGCCTTCGTGTGTAGATGCATATCACAAATAGTTGGTGAACCCCTAAAACATATATACACTTAATTTTGGAAATTAGCTCAACTCACGTCAGCGGTTCAGTTGCGTGGTCGAATTATTTTCTTCGTTTTTGTTTAATTCATGCTAAGCTGGACCTGGAACTGGTTACAGCAAGTCTCCGTATTGGGGGTGTAGCGTTTGTAGAAACGTAAATCCAAGAAACTAGTAACTTTTGAATTCGCGCGCCAAGGCCAATTCATGTTGGCAACATTGTACGTAAGACCAGTCTGCCACTCAACAGCTGTTAGCTGCCTGGCTAGGTAGTAAGCCGGTCGTTTTTGCTTATTCATTCTTCTGCCGTAGCCTTGACCATGTCAGATGAAAGTGACAGCACGATCAACTCTTAGTCTGAACCGAATTTATTTAAATGTAAAACCGACTTGCTAAATTTAACCATCTGTAAGCAAGTTTTATTAATATGCGTTCGTGAGTTGTTTAAAGTTATTATTGTGAAGTGTTTTTTATGGCGTTTCAAGGCAAATCTGTTCGACCTTGTCTAAGGCCTATTTCGTTACAAAACATGTCTACCGGCTAAGATATCCATCTATCTTCTACCAGGTAAAGTTCAAACCTAAATTACACCCTGAGTTAGCTATAATAATATGCATTGTGTGAATTTAACTGTAACATTTATCTACACTTGCAGAGTAAATTTATGTCATAACTTAACTTCATTTTTTCATAGCCTATATTTTACATAGCCTATCTGTTTTACTTTACGTAGCCACAAGCCTTAAACTGTTTGCATTATAAGATTTAGAAGCCTTTTTAAGCCTTATAAAGGTGTAATAGTGTGTATTCAAAGCTCTGTTTTAAATGTTTCTTTGTAAGCCTATAAATTAGAATACAGTTTCTTACACGAGGCTAAATTACAGTTTCATACAGGAAAATATAATACAGTTCTATACACGAGGTTAAATTACAGTTTCATACATGAAATAGTTATGCAACTTTATACATGATTTTAGCCATGTACTAAAACATGTGTTTTTTTCTTATAGTGAACATCACTGGTTTAAGTATCGCATGGGTTTAACATCCTACAAGTTTTGTCTTCCATCTTCGAACAATAACAACCAGCTATTATGAAAACATTTCTGAGTGTTGCTAGAATTTTGAACTGTCTGTTACTTTAAAAATGATATCAAATTAATAAAGGCTTACATAGTTGAAAAAGGCTACAATAATATTTTTTTTTATAATAATAATTGGGAGGTGCAGCTATAGCATATTTCGGACCTTAGCCCTAAGGGCTCTATATTAGAAAATTTACATACCTTTTTTTTTATTAGAGAGACGTCTCATAATTTTTTTTTTATTAATTAATTTTTACCTAGTATTAAGTTTGGCCATAGATATAAAATTATTATCAAATCCATGGTGAATGTATTCAATTTTGTAAATTTGTAAACACTACTAGTTCGTAATTTTGTATTTTTTTTTATTGTAAACAGGGAGGGTTTTTCAAATTTTATTTTGGGGAGGGTTTTTCTTTTTGAACATAATTAATTAATATATATATTGTAAATATTTTCTTTGAAAATCAATTGTACTTAAGGGCATGTCAATTTAAGATTTTTATTATTTAAGGGCGTATAATCTTTTGTATTTTAATTTAAAATAATATTTTAATAAACAAATTGTTTATTAAGTGAATTGTATTTGTTTGGCATTTCCTGTGAATAGCTAATTCAGGTGTTTCTTGAAAAACTTTTTAAAATAAGGTAAGGCTACAGATTATTATCCTTAGAAGGATTTATCATCTTTGTTTTTTATGTATGTACCACCCCATTTTTGACTCAGTACACTTTCCATTTTGTTTGTTCCCTTTGAGGATGGTACAGGGGGAGCCCGTTCTGAAATACCGAACATGTGGCTCACGCTGTGGGTGCGGCTAGAAGTACAAATTGAGAAGGTCCACCTCCCTAGGCAGGGAGAGACAATTTCGCTTAACACTTGCCACTTTGATATGTCGTATTTTTAGATCTTCAAAAGACTCGGAATGTTTAAATGCCAAGAAGGTCACCACTTGACTCGACCAGTCTGCGTGGCGTCTTGCAAACAGGTTAGCCAACATATCTCCCATAGAATTGCACTGCCAACTGCTAATTTCACAACTATTGCTAGAACCTTTTCTGTAAACAGAAATGCCGCGTGGAAACCAACCCGGTGTACATCAGACGGTGGTGTTGTAGAATAGGGGGGAGAAAACTCAGGTTTCATATTAAGGATGTGCAGAACCTGTGTACGGACAAGTCCGGTACTTCAGACGGTTATAAGCATTGGTTACCTGGTTAATTCAGCTCCGCACTGGTTAGTGAAACGACCATGTACAAACACTACGAACATAATTTAATGGGGACACGTATTCTGCCCCGATATTTTAGGTACTTTTGAAATGATGAAACTGCCCCGCTCATTAAAGAGGATCAAGAAGGGTCGCCTCGCCAGACCGCAAATGCCGAAATTGCCCCAACTTTCTACCTGATACAGGTGCGGGAATTTCCCTCCGAATAGTTTCATAGCCCCTTGCTGTAGCATACCAATTGATTGGAACGCATACCAATAAATGTTAGGTTAGGTTAGGTTAAGTTAGATTTGGTTAGGTTAGGTTGGTTTGGTTTTAGAAGACTGCAGTCACTGGCAGGACGCAGGGACAAAAGATGTTTGAATTGAATTACTACATGCATTTTCCGTTGATTTTCGTTAGTGCTTGCTTTTAGTTTGTTAATATAACCTAAAAAAAATCCCTTTTTTCCCCCCAGTCCCGTAACGACTACCTGGCCGGACGCTCGGGGCTATTTCGGCATTTCTAGTCTTGCAAGGCGACCCTTCCTAATCCTCTTTAATGAGCGGGGCAGTTTCATCGTTTCAAAATTACCCGAAATGTCGGGGCAGGTTCACTACGCCCAATTTGATGCTATAGGCCTAAGCCTACTTATATAATGATAGTGCCAAAGATGCTCCTTAACAGATTTCGATTCTTTTACTAAGACCTAGGGGATGATAATCGTTCAGGTTTTTCGCTTCAAAAAATATAAAACCCCTAAAATTAAGTACTCTTACAACATCATATATTCTGTATTTCATTATTGACGAATTTCTATAGGAAAAATGAGCTATTGCAGTGACCCTTATGGTAAGACCTAAGGTCAGGAGTAGTAAATGAGCACCGATCATGGTCCCCAGAACACGTTTTAAGGTGTTATTAAAAATGATATATATATATGTATATACCGGGTGTTCGGAAAGTCTGGAAACGGTTTAATATTTCGTATATAAGGAAAATTTGAAGGTAGATGTGATTGAGGAACCTACTCTATGTAAAAATACTATTTTGTTAATATTTCAAAAAATTTATCCGCCATCTTGGATCCGCAATTTTGAATATAACTTTATTTTTTTTAACGAAAAGGTGGTCATGTGATACATCATTTTGATGTAGAATTTCGAGAGAAAACCAACGGTGAAATTTGAACATCCACACCTTTAACCGATTAAAAATGGTGGCCAAAAAAACAACGAAATGGTGTTTTCTGATTTTGCCCCATTTTGCTGTACTATTATTTTTTTATATTTATTATTATTCTTTTTGGGTTCAGAATTAAATAAGCTGTCAAACGACATGCCACACAACGATATTTGGTTGAACGACTCGAAATCAATTTTGAAAAATCAAAATGCCTGTAACTCAAAAATTTCAAATACTCCCAAATATCATCGTGTGGCATATCGTTTGAAAGCTTATTAAATTCTGAATCTAAAAAGAATAATAATCAATTCAAAAAAATAATAGTACAGCAAAATGGGGCAAAATCGGAAAACACGGCCGCCATTTTTAATCGGTTAAAGATATGGATGTGCAAATTTCACTGTAGGTTTTCTTTTGAAATTCTGCATCGAATGATGTATCACATGACCAACTTTCCATTTTAAAAAAACAAAGTTACATTCAAGATGGCGGATAACTTTGTTTAAGTATTAATAAAATAGTGTTTTTACATAGAGTAGGTTTTCAATCACATCTACCTTCAAATTTTCCTTATATACGAAATATTAAACCCAGACTTTCCCAACACCCAGTATATGGTCGCACTCTAGCGGTCGCATTTTAAGTCCGATTTAGTCCAAATGTTTTACACACGTTGGTTGTCTATGTCGCTCTGACGTAAATCCAACAACCGGAAGTACGTTTTTTGACCGGACGTAACTATTTTCGAAGTCAAAAAAGTGCTTCCGGTTGTTAGATATTTTTGTCTAACCAACTCGTCCGAGAGACTTCGAAATCCAACTTGTGTACCCAATTTGGACCAAATCGGACTAAAATGCGTCCGTTTGAGTACGGACACATACATATATATAAACATTTTAATGACACCCCACCAAAACGTGTTCTGGGGACCATGATCGGTGCTCATTGGCTACTCCCCATCTTAATTCTCACCACAAGATTCACTGCAATAGCTCATTTTTCCTATGGAAATTCGCTAATAAATACTTTGTGAAAATTCAACCAAACAAATCTGACGATATTTCCAGAGATGGAATTGGTGTTTTCAACTAAAACACATATTTTAAAACTCCAAAAGAGAAACATCAACTCCCATAAAAGCGAGTGTACGTCCGTAGTACGTAGCCTACTTACGTACGTGAGTAACATAATATCAACTGATTTCACCCATCGTCTGTTCTAAACCTAGCGTAGACTATACTTTGAGGTTATGTTTACAACTTCAATCGTTATAATTTCTTGTGAAGTTATTTTTTTTAATATGAGTTATAGAACTAATGTATGCTATAATGCGTTATAAGATTTGTTTTGAGGTTATAAACTGAATATAATACAACCTTTTAATCATCAATATATTCGTTTACACAAATTTACAAATTTAAAGAAGAAATACTTATTCGTTTAACTTCGGAAACATTCGTACATCTTCGTATAACATATAAACATATTCCATTATTACAGTATTCACAATAACATTAATAACTTCTAAAGCATTTGATCTATCAATATGAAATAAAAAGCATTATTTATGGCACCAAGTCACAATATTATAATATATTAGATTACCTTAAAAGGTCCGTCTTGGGACTTCAATTTTGGTCTCTGTCTCTGACTAGTTTGAAGTCGCAACTTCATCATCAGAACTTCTCCTTAGTTTTTATTTTTTCATTCCTTCTGCAGGAATCGTCAAATATTAAAACAATAGTCAAAACACACAACACATACACAAACACTAATTAAAACAGTCGTGACTAGCACCGGTGTGCACTCGATAGTATAATTATAGTACAATTTACCGAGTTAAAAATCTCCGTCGGCATAGTTAGGTAGGACCACGGATACTAGAATACATTCTATTCATGTATCTAGTATGTACAAGATTAATTAAGAAGGTCCAAGAGGTGCTGCTCTCTCTAGCGGAAAATAAAGTATTCTAGTATCCGTGGGTAGGCCTAGGCATAAAGTCTGTTGTTTTTAAATAGTATTTTTTAAATAATGTATTTCTGATGTGTATCTAATTAATCTGCCTGTCATTTTTCACGGGAGCTTACTAGTTGATGGCATATAATAAAATAGGCCATGAATAATGACGTTGCGAAGAATTTGACAGCACTAAACGTGTAAAGTTAACAATAATACAGCCTCATAGAACCGAACGGTCGGCTTTGGTTTCGTGGGAAAGTTGTAACCTATTAACAAAAAGATAAATATTGCGGACAGTATGCTCCGTGAATTCCACGGATGGCATGCCAAAGTATTTAGCGTGTGGATTCCTCGCGTATTCTCGGCTACTACCGGAATGTACCCACTTTATGACCGTGACACCGCTCTCTCGTTGCAGTGTCAGTCTGTGTAGAAAGAAGGCAAAATTGTCTACTGGAAACGATGCCCTTACAGTAAGACTACGTGCTTTCTATTTTATTGTCATTAAATACCACAACAAAAGCGAGTGTACGTCAGTGAGTAGGCCTAACACTATTAATCTAACAGCTGATGTCACCCGTCATCTGTAATACTTAAATCAAAACCTATATTTTGAGGTTATGTCTACACTCTACCAATATATACACTACTAGAGGAAACCCCTGCGTGCTCCGTACGTCAACCCCGTTGGAACCTTCTATTCACACAATCACGTTATGTTTTCTTTATAATAAATGTGTAGGATTAATAATAACCCCAAAGCTAAGATAGTAAATAATGTTAAACTTTCAAATCAAATTATTTCGTAGCCTATATATTTTATAACAGCAGTTATAATAAAGGTTAAAAGAACCATCCAGGCTCAAGTATACATTTTAATAGAAACTAACCTAAAAGTTAGAAATACAAATAATTGCTTCAAAGTTTGAAATCAGCTGTTAATGGAAATATTAGAATAGAAATAAACAGCTGTTTTATCTGTTATTTTATTCAATTGGTCGCCATGGTAATGAATGTAAATACATTCAAGAAATATGTGTTGGTTTATCAGTCTAGGTATACCGGTAACCTAATATTTTTTTCCGACTAAATTTAAAAATATTAAAATAAAAAAATGTATTTATGAAAATGAATTATAGCCTATGTTACTCAAGGATAGTGCAGCTTTTTATTAGTAATACTATTTTTTCAATCGGTTCAGTAGTTCTAGAGATTACCCCCTACATACAAACAAATATTACCTCTTTATAATATTATAGATGTAGGCCCCATGCTACAAATTGTAAAAAAAATCATGTGTGCCTACCTAAACATAAAATTTGTTAAATAGATTGTCGTCTACAAAAATATCAGCAGGGATGAGGCGTGATGCAAACTTAACTCCAATTGCATTCTTGAAACATCTACCAGAATATGAATGACATAGGCTAACATAAAAAAACACATTACCTCTACAAACACAATAACATGAATAATAGCGAGCTTTAGCTTTGGAAGAAAACACAACAATATCATCACTTTTAACAAAATCTTTAGATTTGCTACAGTTTTCCTTTAGGTTATACTATTTATGCCTACCGCTAACACGTCTAGTTTTGGTAGTTATGTAGGACAACGTGACCATATAAAGTGGCATTTTTCATATTTTGAAAGTAGGCCTACGGACACGTTAGGCCGAGTTTAAAACACAAACCATTTCTGCCGCAGACAAATAGGCCTAAATGATACAGAAACTAAAACGCCAAGTTGTAAAAATTATTGATGAAATACCGTAGGCTACTGGCAAAGTTCGCAGAGTGTTAATTTGAATACAGGCCGCTCACGTTAAGTTTTATTGGAAGGTATCCGTGTTAAATATGTGTAAAACTCGTTACCAGATCTATTTTTCTGTGATTTTGTAGCGTTTAAATTTATAAAACAACTTCTACATTCCAAATGAATCATATGGCCAAGGTTTTTTTTTATTATTTTAAAACTTAGGCTAGATCTACTGCCGTTTTTATACTAATTAAACCATTTAGGATTTAACATTATTTGATTTTTAGAAGGCCCACAAATGCGTTATATTATTCAGTTAATTACACAAAACTCCAAATGTAATCACTTTTTAGGTGAAAATAATCATTTCCTTCCAAACTACTTACGGCATAGAAGTTTACTTACTTTTGATTAGTTTCTTTGAAAATAGCATTTCCATCTATTAAACATTAACAAAACATTTAACAATCATGTTAATAACCTAACAGTCTGTTCTGTTTTACCAAGTTTAAAATAACATTCAAAGCACAAATAGGCGTTCATTAAGTTTACTATTGAAGAAATAGCCTATATAGAATACGAACAATTAATGAATTCAATACATTAGGCTTATTAAATACTTTAACCTTAACATTGATACATTCATTTATAATCTTTAATTTAGCCTACCTTATAATGTTTTCGGACAGCCACCTTAAGACTTTGAAGAATCACTAATATACAAAAACACTATTATTCATTTAAAAAAGAAAATCAATGTTTAAAACACGCTAAACAAATTCGAAAACCTATAACAAAGTTAACCGAAGTAGAATTATATTTTTACAACAATCGACATGTTCCGTCAGGAAATTGAACTCGTTAGGCGCATTCAGAAACATTTTTATCCACAAACTTTAAGCGGTACCGAACACAGATATTCCTGTGAATTTCTACGGGCTATAATTTTTGGTCGAAACGATCGTGCAGAAAGCTGTTGCGTCTGCTACTTTTTGTTTGAAATAAAACACTTCATTTTTTAATAACATTACAAAAATATATAAAGAAAACCTACAACTAAAAGTCTGATTTCACCAACTGGTAGGCCTAATATTACTTCTATGTTACCAACCATAGAAATTGAAACGATTCACTCAATCAATAGTAAAGAAATAAAATACAGCTAACGCTATCTGGAGGTTAACAAACGAACTATAACAACGTTTAATTAAACGTTATTTAGAAGTACAAAAAATGAATTTGGAATCATTAAAAATTGAACTCATACAAACAAAATAATTATTGATTAAGTATTTGAATGTGAAGTAACAAACAATCTTTTTGCTTCTGATAAAAGCATTTGATAAATATTACTATATTATATTTTGAAGTTTATATGATTATTAATACACTTTTAAACACTTAATAAACACTTAAACGCTTTTAAACTTTTTAAATTTATGTTCATCATAAACAAAGTAGATTAGATGTTTCAATTTTACTATATTTCGATTGTATTGATCTTTAGTATCTAGTAAAACCATCAAAAGTTACAAGGATGAACATTTAAAAAATAATACTAACGCTACTCTAGACTCTTAACACTAAAAACATTAAATAATCTAAAGAAAAGTGAATATAGTTTTCGGTAGAGAAAATGTACAGTAAGGTACCGGTAATAAACATCTTAAGCCTGGCAGAAGTAATGACATGAAATAACATCCAGTAAAAAACAAGAAATCCTGCATGCCGACCACTTCAATTAAACTGAATGGTACGGTGTATGGTAATATGTGACAATTGGCAAATGGTTTAGAATATTCTAAGACAAGGACATATGTCTCACAGACAGGTAATGTTAAGGGTAACATTGTGGTAAAATGTTTTTGTTTACCATATTGATAGGCCTATCAGAGGCTGGTATTCATAGTCGGCAGTCTTAAGGAAAGGAAGAGTTTAGGAGGCCTTAATATATGATTTTTGAATGAAGTGTCAAACCTTAAGTATAGATTTTAACTAAGCCTTAAAACCTTGTTTAAAGTTATCCAAAGGCTGCCTAAGGTTCATTTGCAATGCAGAGTCGCTCCTTTTCACTAAGCAGGCCTAGTTTGTAATTTTCTCAAGGTAGCTACCAACGAACCTTTGGAGAAATTTAGTGAGTTTATAAGTAATGCTAATGACACACAAAGTGGCTAATTATGAGGATTTTTTTGAATTTATTGATTTTGCATGTGATTATGGAAGGATCCTTAAACTGTATATTCGGGATTATGATAATCCATTCGAAAAATATTTAAATGGCAATTTGAAATGAGTTACCGATTTTCAAAGGATGAAGTAAAAAATGTTATTGCCCCAATTAGTACCAGATAAATTATAATAAAAGAGGATTACCAAAATCCCATATTCATACAACATTGATAGCATTGCGTTTTTATGCCATGAGAAATTTTGAGGAATACAACTATCTAGTCTGTTCCCATATTTTTTATAATATTAGTCTAGTAGGTATTGCCGTAGGCTCAGCATTGTACAATAGGCCTAATTACAATTTCAGCATTGTCAGCAAATAAATGTCACAATTCATATTTTAATTTAGCATACAGTTAATAAGTTACTGTAATGATATCTGATAAATGAAAATAATGAAAGCGGTCAGTATGTACATAACCTCATAACGTATACTGTACCGGTACTGCAAAACTATTCAGTTGGAGTGGCAATCTGAGTAAATTTAAAATCAATAAAGGCTATTTTATTAGTTTATCGGTGTCATTGCATAATTAAATATTTCAATAGCTAAAAGTAAATACTGAGCTATGCATAAACTAGGCTTGTACCAATTTCATAATTGATGTAATCGAATTGTTGATGTTTAGTTGAGTGGGAGTGAGATCATTTTAGTGATTTTAAGCTTATAGCCCATCATAAAACAGTTTGTATAAATTCGCCAGTTAATTTAGCAGCTGATTTTGTAGTTGCTACTCATAAGTTGTGCCAACTGTTGGCCTAAGTGCCAACAATATTAAAGTAAGGAACCATGAGTGTTATTAACAATTTCTGTTTAAGGGTCTGTACCAGTAAAAGAGAAAGCAACCGGAAATGCAAGCACTTCTCTCTATAGCCATTTCTAAACAGTGCAATTTCTTGCAGCTGAGCGCTTTGACATTGCCTCATTTCAAACCATTTTATAAATCCATCTTTTGTAATAATTGAGTGCTGAAAAAAAAATTAATATTCTTTATAAAATTTCGGATCTGGATTGCTTTTCACTTTTAATTATAAATTGTTTATTGTGTAAAGAAAAAAGTTCAAACTTGTTACTTCAAAAAATGTCAATTAGTACATAACAAATGAAAAAATTTTAAAAATGTGAAATGCTAAACGGATGCATATTGTGACTGTGCTTAAAGTGAGACCTTGCAAACAATTTTATGATAAAAAATAAATGGTTTGAAATTTAACATTGCTCTTATGGGATAAAAATCCAAGATGGCACCACTGCAGCAGACCCTTAAGTTCATAAATAAACTAAATAAATGCATTTTAAATGCTATACAAAATTAAATTACACAAGGTTAGCTTTATTTATAGTTAATGAAATATTCGTTCTAGAGGTATTTACTTAAAATTGTTGGTTTAGGTGTATTCTAATCTTTAGGTCTCCTTAAATGTAGTTCATCTAAGGCCATCTTAAATAAACGTCTATGAATTGAAAACTATTTGTAAGGCCTCTTTAAGGTATGATTCGACCTTACGGTTTTCTTACATGAGGGAGCTTTAAGGCTACCTTAAGAAAAGACTATGAATACCAGCCTTAAATGTATGCTACTTTCATATAGATATGATAAACAAGAAACAATGAAAATAACATCATGACATCTATCTATCAAAACAACAGCCTTTTCATTGTTTTTCAAATGCTGGCAGCCTGAATGACCGTACTTACTTAGACTATTACAGATATACCATATTTTTTATGCTTTGTGTTAGCTAAACAAACAATTTTAAAATGGCAATAATTTGTCTGCAATAAGAATAATATGTGTATTGGTTTAGATAACTAAAAGTTCCATTGGAATTAATTTCACTTTCTTTTAAATAATTACCTATTATTTATTTAAGTGTAAACTTCATTAGGCGCACCGGGCCTAAAAATTGCTGGCGGTGAATCGGATTTTACCATTACGCTTTTTTCATCACACTCTATTCCGTCACCCTCTACTATATATAGTACACATGTATATAGCAGAGTATATAGTTTACTTGGTAATACCTATGATATGGACATTGTGCTTCCTCATTTCTTAAGTTGTGTTAAAATAGTTTCTTGGTAATACCCCTGAAATGGACATTGTGCTTCCTCATTTCGTAAGTTGTGTTAAAATGGTTTACCTTGTAATTCCTCTGAAATGGACATTGTGCTTCGTCATTTTGTAAGGTCTGTTAAAATATTTTTCTTGGTAATACCTCTGAAATGGACATTGTGATTCCTCATTTCATAACTTGTGTTAAAGTAGTTTACTTGGTAATACATCTGAAATGGATTCAATGCTTCCTCATTTGAGACTTAGTCATAGCTCTTACAGTTTTCTTTATGTGCTATCAGTACATCTTTTATTCTGCAGCTGTTTCCCCACAATACAATCCCATAAGACATAATGAACTGAAAAAAGCAAAATAAACATTCACCAAATACCCTTTACCAATAACCTTGTATAAGACAATAGTAACTCAACAAGAAGACAACTTTTGAAAGTTTTTTCACTACAAAATCAGTATTATTGTGGAATCCATGTCAGCTGTTTACCAACATAATACTGTACCCAAAAATTTAACTCTTGATTCTGCACTGCAAGGGTCAATATTTTTCGAACTGAAAATCAATTGTTTAGTTTTAACATCATTCAGAAGAAGCCCTTTCACCTTAAACCACTTAGAAGCACTGGATACTGTACAATCCACCATTGTTTGTCATTTTTGATACCCTTGCTTATTGTTAAAAAGCAATAGTGTGTACATACTACAATGTGTTTTAACATTAACAGGTAAGTCATTAACAGCAATTAAAAACAGAATAGGGCCCAAATAGTTACAAGCAACACTCTAATAATAGTATTTGACATTAGTACATTTTCTAAATATATTATTTAGATGATGTATTATATAATATCGCTTTTATTTTACTCATAAATACTTTCTACTTATAAATTTAGAATAAGCTTAATATTTTGTTAGCCTACCGTATGTTTATGAATAGTGACTTAATAGGTACCGGTATATTATGTGTAATCTTTCTTGTATATTATATATGTTAGTTAATTATATATAATATTACAAAATTAATAAAAATATAGGCTTACTTTACAGAAAATTATATCGGAAAGTAGACAATTTATTAAAAAGCTAATATTAGTAGGCCGATGTTTTTAAAATATGGTTTATGATATTAATACAAAACAAAAACTGAGAAACAAAAAAAGAAGAAGAAAGTATAATATTTCTCACAAAACATCTGATAATTTGTCTTGCATATGATTTGGCATTACATTATTATTTAGAACCTCATTTGGGTTTGATTGTTACTTTTGTTTTAGCTTAGTTCTAATTCTAATAATATATAAAGACAGATTTTGTCCTAGTAATTAATTATTTTCTATTGAACATATTTTACTAATTCTTTTAAAGATTTAAATACACAACAAATAAAACATTTAGAAAACAACACTTAAATTTTATTAATTTTAGGCTTCAAGCACATGGCTAAAGGGAAAAAAGGTAGAAGGAAAGAAGTTCTCAAAAAATATGAAATCGATAAAAAAGAGAAATCCGAAGAAAATGATTCAAAATGTAGTCAAAAATTGGACGAAAAGTATGTAGCTGCGGCTAATCAGTTTTTTAAGGCTGATGAAATACAAGAGATAAGAGCTCTTCTTGGAGTAGATGATGTGGTAAGAAGGATTTAAAAGTATTGATTTTGCTAGTTTAGGCCTAAATAAAATTACTTACAATTAAATTTACAATAAATTAGAAGAAGGATTGTGCAAAATAATTCATCTCAAATTACAGTGAAATGAAACATTAAAGATAAACTTTGTCTAGGACTACTTTGATAAAGTAACTTAATGTACAAAAATAGTTCTTTCAATTTTGTATTATATAACATAAATAAGTAGGGTTATTTTGTATAATTTGCTAATTTTGAACCAATTGTGAGATAAGTCAAATCATT
>JAGFPH010000199.1:143276-160168 GCA_018207615.1 Philaenus spumarius | reverse complement strand
CGTGGCTTAAAGGCCTTCATAATACAATCGTTGCGTAAACTACTATTACTAAACTTAATTAAATTGGTATGAATTTAAATTGTTGATTATTGTTAGCAGTATCTGCATTATTGAACAAAGGTGAGTCAAACATAGACAAAACATTTAACTTTATTAGTGAATTTCCTTAGGAAAAATGAGTTATTGCAGTGACCCTTATGGTAAGGGTACGACCTAAGGTCGGGAGTAATAAATGAGCACAGATTATGGTCCCCAGAACACGTTTTTGGGGTGTCATTAAAAATTATATATATGTGTACGCACTCCAGTGGCCGCATTTTAACTTAAGTCCGATCTAGTCCAAATTTGGTACACACGTTCGTTAGCCAAAATAATACAACAACCGGAAGTACATTTTTTGACCGGAAGTAATTATTTTTTTGAATTTTTTTGTACGAGAATGAAACTTTTTTAGAGTTTTATCTAAAACATTAAATGTAGGATATTATTCTGCACATTTGAGAGAAATGGTTTTATTTATTTAATTAATTAGTGCGTAATTTGTGTGACTGGAAGATGGGGTAATCCGAAACCATGGTTGTCACAGCTATAATAACAAGTACTGATTAGACGTAAAAAGGAAAATTTTATACCTAGTTTTTATATTTGAAATTTTATTAGTCTATATATAACAGTTCTAATTTGAAGTGAATTTATTGTAAGTATGAAATTAATGTTATTGAAATCATTTCAGAGACGATTGGATTTGCTCGTGAATCCACCAAGGCACAGTTTCAGCGATACTATCAACACAGTGCTTGTGCATATCATCACTTTTTTCACCAGGTTTATACAGGTCGGACTTGATCTTCTGCTGGAACTGGATGTATTCTATCGTGTCAGAGAGGTACGTCAACCCAACAGTTATGCTGGTATCAGTACTTTGGTTGAGGATTATTTTAATTTAGTTTTTGGCCTGTATTGGATTTCTAAACAAACGTTAAGTCTCGGCAGACCCAGACGCCATCTTGAATTTCAACTCCCATAAGAGCAATGTTAAACGCGTAACAAGGTTACTAGAGCAATAATGATCAGATAATTATTATGTACTAGGGGAGACCACTGCGTGCTTCGCACGCCTACCCCCAATGGAACCTTCTAAAAACGTATGTTATGTTTTATTTATAATAAAGGTGTAGGATTAATAATAACCTCAAAACTAAGATGGCACATAATGTTAAATGTTCAAATTAAATTAGTATTTTCTATATTTTATAACAGCAGATATAATAATGGTTAAAAGAACCAGCAAGGCTTAGGTCTACATTTTAAAACCGTACCTAAAAGCTAGAAATGCAAAAGTAATTGCTTCAAATTTTGAAATCAGCTGTTACGGTAATGGAAATATTGGAGCTAATAACTATATATTCTGTTATTTTATTCAATTGGTTGCTAAATGGTAATAAATGTAAATACATGTGTTGTTTTATCATTCTAGGCCTAACCTAAGAATTTTTTCCGACTAAATTTACAAATATTGAATAAAAAAGGGTTTTATCGAAATGAATTATAGTCTATGTTACTCAGGGATAGTGTAGCTTTTTATTAGTAAAACTATTTTTTCAATCGTTTCAGTAGTGCCAGAGATTACCCCCTACATACAAACAAACAAACAAACAAAAAACTTTACCTCTTTATAATATTAGTATAGATATGTCATTTTAAAGGTTAGGGCAGTCCGAATGTGGATATCATTTAGTATTTTTAATTTGTTTTTAACTAAATTTGTTTTTTGTCTTGTTCATTAATGCAAATAAAAAAAATTTAAAAAGCTCACCACGTTAGAAGCTTAATTACCTGAAATAAAAGTAACTTTAATAAATTTGGATAATTTGTGACGAAAACATCTGCTTTATTGTGGAAGCATGAGCGCACAGAATTTGTGCTCCTGCTCGAGTGTTTAGCCTGCACTCTGGTGGTTATCACATCAACTTGTTGTTCGCTGAGGAATACTAGAAAAATAATATATCCGTTAATTTTGAATGTGTGAGAGAAAGCTGCGTTTAGTAACACATTCTCACGTCTGTAACCCTCTGTTTTCCGCCTTTATGAAGCTGCCCTATATTTGGAAGAATGAAACGCTCACAAACTCATTGCTTCACTCGATTCCACGTTCACCGTGCAGTACAGGTCTTACGGGAGAATAGACATGCTACTACCATTACAGGGAACATCACATTTATTGTCATGCGGGTTGCGTCAACTGACCGAGCATTGCATGGGAGTTGATGTTTTTTAGATCTGCGGTCTACTCAGAAATATTTTTCACTCCTGCCGAGGCTTAAATATTATTAAATTTATCAACACTTAAAGGCTTTGACAAGAGAAAAAAATAACCTTTACCGAAATCAGCTTCAGTTATTTTTATAACTCTTAAATGATTACATTGAAATTAGTTCTTAAGCTTTAATATTAAGTCTCCCACTCCCACATACAGGTACTTGTACCTCCGGTGGGATTGCTACAGGCCTAGAATTGGACCTGTGGTAATATATGTGTATATGTATGTATGTATATAGTGGAATAAATAAATAAAAAAAAAAATAAATATAAATAAAATAAATAAAAATAATTTCGTAAGTACAGTAGAGTACCGCTATTCCGAACTAATTGGGACCAATCTGTTCGGTTTAGCGGGGAATTCGGAATAGGCGGATTTCATGAATAATATCAACGTATTGACTTGTTAAGGCGTAAATTAAGTGCGGGGACATCTGCTAGTGTCAGTTCTATACAGCATTGATCGGCTGGGAGAAAAGTGAGGAGGAGGTGAGTGCTCAAATTGAACTCATATCACACGTAGACGCGGCAAATGCTCTTGACTTCGCCTTAGTGTAGGTTTACAACATCAGTTTTTTCCTTCCGTTGCGTTACGATTCTGTTTTCTTCTAAACACGGATGGGAAGAGATACGTTGTTCGAACTGTCCTTTTTGTCATCCCGCAGTCTGTCCGTTAGTACCGCATCGTCTTGAAGAAAGATCGAGAAATAAATAAAATTCGTTCGCGATAACGAAAACGGAGGAGAAAAACGGATGAACACAACCGGCAGGTGGCAACAACGTTACTAGTGCCTAGCTGTTGTATCTAATCCTTCCTTCTTTCTGACGGACCCAGTATCCGTTTCACCGGACGCTTGTTGTGGTTGCTTCCTTTCGCAAAACGGATGGAAAGTGTGAAGGAAACAAAACCAGCTTTAATTACAATTTGGTTTCATGCTTATTCATCAAGCTTAGGCTCTATGTATGTCTCTAGATAACTTATTTGTATAACAATAAATGTACGCTTTTTCACGAACATCTTTTCAATTACTCCTGTTTTTATGTTAAAAAAGTCGGTACTTTTTCTGAACTTTGTTCGGAATAGGCGAATTTTCGGAGTAGGGGAGTTCGGATTAGCGGGACTCTATTGTATAGGTTTTAGCTTTTTCTACTTCATAATTTTCTATGCAATGTTTAATCATACTGGACTTACAAATATGTTGTTAAATGATTGATTAGGCCACCGAGAGACATATGGATGATACGGAGTATACTATGGCTATGATGAGCGTTATGTTGGAATTGGTCAGATATTGTGATTGTTGTTTTCCTCATTCGTCCCAGGAACAATTAGCGGACGAGTTCTTCATCGCAGGATGTGAAAAATGTTGCATGGACGCACTAAGGAGGTATGTTATTACGTACAAGGTTCTGGAATAGAAATGGCCAATTCAAAAATCTCTTCACAAATGGTAGTGCATGCTTATTTTGTTATTATTTATTGTAAAAGGTTTTATTTATGTTGTTACCTTAAGCATTTGTTAACGGTTACTACAAATCATTAAATTTGAATCTGAGCAATACATGATTCATTTTTCTAAATAGATTATTCTTTTACTCTAATATAACAAACCTTCAGAAAAGTGGAAGCTTTTAATGGTTATGCATTTTTTCAGCAAATGGAAGTAGTAAATAATTTTAAAATGGTTTAAAGTAAATATAGTGCAAGACAATATGAATGAATGTAACCAAGGATTACAGTAGATAGAAGTAGTCTTAAGGGGTAGATACCTTTTCCGCCATACTGAATCAGATTTGCATAAAAGCAATGCTACAGAATAAGTCATTTTTTTCTCGTTACTTCGTTCATTTTGAAGTACTGTCATATGCGGATGTTGATTGCTGAATACATTTTCAAAAAACTGTTGTATTGTTTTTAATATGTATGATGTAAATAGTAAACTTTATTAATTTTTTACTCAGTTGCAAAAAGAGATATTGCAAAAAACCTTAGCAATCAACTCCCACAATCTATTTTACTTTAAGAAAAAAATACAGCTTTTGTTTTTTGATGAAAATAACCCTAAAATATACTTAAAAGTGAAGGTATGGTTAGGTTGTTTTAACATTGAAATTGGTAGTCAACTTCGCCGTTTTGAATTTAGAGATCCAAGTCTTAAGTCATATATTTAGCGAATGTCCATATAGGCTAGGCATATAGCAAAAATATGGGGCCTCAGAAACAAGTTTTGCTATAGTTTTGATTTTCTCACCCTTTCTTGTTTTTTGGATCGCTGAACACGAATTTAAAGTTTGCTGGCAAAAATTTTGCCCGGAACTTTGTTTTTTGGGCACTTTTTTCAGTTTTCGGCCCATATCTAAAAAAGGAAGCGTATTTTCGACATACCCATTCTGTACAAAATTAAAGTAGACAAAAATTGCCTACATTTCTTATACAAAACGTTTTTTTGTAAGATTAACAGTTTCGCAGCTAGAGCGCGCCCAAAAGGGGCCATATTTCCATATCTAGTGAAATTCACCGTTTACGCGGAAATCGCCCTTGCTGTGATACTTAATTGTTGCAACAATTTATTACATTATACAATTTATATTATATAACAGTACATTTTTTCATAAATAACATTTTTCTTTGGAAGACTAACCATTTTTGTGTGCCGCGAAATTCTTAAAGTGTGCCGCTAATTTTTTTAAATGTATATTAAAGAAAAAATCAATCTCAAATTCCTTATTAAAAATATTCTTATTATTTGCTTGTAATTAATCCCTCAAATAAAAATACTGTTGTTTTTGTAGTACATATTATTTTATTTTACATTCAAAATTAAATGGTGAAATTACAAAGCGTGCCGGAATTGGAATTATTGTTGATGGTCTTGTTTATTTCGACATCTGTCTTACATTAGATATAGTTCACCGATCAATCGTCATTTCCGTGAAAAGATCAGAATATACAATAATCACTTTGCATTGGCTTCACTGGTGTTGGTGAGTGAAGCGAGCAGAGGGGGAGCCCCTAGTTGGGAGTCCAAAATCCTCGGCCGCAAGATATGAGCCGGGACTTGAGGCTGAGGTGCAAATAAATTCGACTAAATATATTTCTTACACTCAGGCAGCTATTTAACGTCTCCGTGAGTAGACCGATTTCCCAATTAGTTGGTTAAAACAATGAAACGTATAAACTTAATTTTAGAAATTCGCTTAACTCATATCAGCTGTTCGGCTGTGTGATTGAATTATTTCAATCTTTCATTACATTTTCATCTTCAAAACAAGTGTTCCTACCTTACTCTTAATCTACCGGTGACAAAAATGCATGTTGTTTGATAAAAGCCTCACCAATCGGTCAATATTAAAACTAAAGACGGCAATTTACTTTATGGTATGGAATTAAAAAGAAAACATTGTAGATAGTATAAAACTGGAAATTCATTACGGCAGACAAGCAGGGCAGATTTAATTATGCATTCTGAATCTTTAAAAATGCTGTACTTTAATCTAAGGCCGTAGCCAGGAAAACTTTTCGGGGGAGGGGGGGGGTCAGGTCAGGACCGGGGATTTGAATCTAAACCCTTTTAACACGTTCACTGCTAAGGGTGCACATGGGAGCTTGACACTGAACAGTATGAGAAGCGGCCGACGCACAGTGCATTGCAAGCCAACCCCATATTGGGAGTATTTTCAATTCACAGAGCATTGCGTGCTTCGCACGCCAATCCCCGTACTGGGAGAATTTTCAATGCACAATGCATTGCATGTTTTGTTAGAGTAAAATATTTTTGTTGAACCTTCATAGTTTTCTTATATTAATAGATCAGATCAAGCTCACAAGAGAGTAAGGCTGTAACCTACTGCATCCATGTGTATTGTGCGTTGTAGTTTAATCAAGCAAATCTAAATATCAATATGCATGCAATGCACAATGATGTAAAATATGTTGCTGGATCCTCTGTTGTGTTGTCTATTTTATAATTTAATTTGCACTTTTTAAAGTGTAGTAGTAATTTTTACTACTAAATTATGGGGTTTCTGGGGGGGGTTGACCCCCCTAACCCTCCCCTCTGGCTACCGCTTTGCTTAATTTTGTTTATCCACATCTGTTGTGTATAGCTGTGCTTTGGATAGGAATCAATGCTGCTAATGCTATCATTCAGACTAAAACATTGGCTTATAAATGAATGTCCATATAGAAGGTGAGGCAAAAAGATGTTTACATTAAATGGGTGTTTAATCACTTTAAATTATAAGGCAGGGATTTGGTTACCGGGTTTCAATATGGCACCCGTCCCTCTCAATGCAGGGATGGAGTCTGTACATTGTTGTTTGTATGGTCCTCTAGGCCATTTGGGCAGGAATTCCAGAGGGATGACGTGAGTGATGCGGTATTTCAGATCATCTAAGTTGCGAGGTTTGCTGGCGTAGGCCCAATCCTTGACCATGCCCCTCAGCCAAAAATCGTGTGGTCATGCTGAGGTTGGGTGAACATGCTGGCCATGGCAGAGGTAATCCCGTGTCGTTCAAGCAATTCCGAACCATCAGACTGTAATGGGCAGGGGCGCCGTCTTGCTGAAAGTACCCTCGCTGGCAAGCAATGGCAAGTGGTACCTTCTCCTCCACGAACGTGCTGAGCATGACAAGGTAATTCTCTCCTCTGACGGTCTGTTCTTCAAAAAAGAAGGGTCCATGTGGAATGTTGCTTCATAAAAAAACCTGAACTGAATGTCGGGTTCCACGTGCACCATTTCCAAGAGAATTTGTGCAGCACTTGTCCTCGTTTGTGAGCTGCTGTACAATCTGCAAGTGGTATGGCCTCATTCATAAATCATGATGCAAAATTCTAACCAGTGACCTTTGCGAAATGTTAGTTTCTAGAGAAAGTATGCGCGTGGACTTGGTTGCACTGGCTAACATTGTTTCCTGGACGCGGATGATATTCTCTTCAGTTCGGACGGACCTCTTTCTACCGCTTCCCCTTGCAATCGTCTTGAACGGACCTTGTCCGGACAGAATTCGCGTGGATC
Source organism: Philaenus spumarius (assembly GCA_018207615.1). Classification (NCBI taxonomy): domain Eukaryota; kingdom Metazoa; phylum Arthropoda; class Insecta; order Hemiptera; family Aphrophoridae; genus Philaenus; species Philaenus spumarius. The sequence continues at coordinate 152,831 of JAGFPH010000199.1, read as the reverse complement.
CTACCAATTGTCAGGCGCAATGTTGCATCCCGTCCGGTTCAGGCCTTGAATTTTTCTTGTACGATGCCTGGGAACTGAAAGACCTCCAAGTAGACAGCTATCTTCCTTGGTTCTTCAATGGTTTAATCTACAAAAACATTTAGTCTCCCATGCAGTGTAAACATCTTTGTGCCTCACACTATAGTTTAGATTTTTGAAGTGATAACTTCTATTGGCCCGTTGGGCACTTTCGACTTGGCTATGTTTTTGAAATCTCGCGTCACGCCAGATTTCTCGCGAGATCTTGCATCACGCCAGATTTCCCGCGAGATCTCGTGTCACGCCAGATTTCTCGCGAGATCTTGCATCACGCCAGATTTCCCGCGAGATCTCGCATCACGCCAGATTTCTCGCGAGATCTCGTGTCACGCTTTTGTTTAGACACAAGTCAGATCGTGGAGAGGGAATATTATTATTTACATTTATTAGCATAGCAATCAAATTAACACATAAGAATTAGTTAATATAATATAACAGCTGATTTCGCCCATCATCTGTAATTCTTAAACAAAACCCAGCGTAGATTATATTTTGGGGTTATGTTTACAACTTCAACCATTAAAATTTCTTGTGATGTTAATTTTCTTATATATTAGTTATACAACTAATGTAGGCTTCTATAACTATAAGTTATATGGGCTTCTACACGTTATAAGATTTGCTTTGGGGTTATAAACTGTATATAAAACTAACCTTTGATCATCAATATATTCGTTTATACAAATTTAAAGAAGGATACCTACTGTTTAACTTCGCAAACATTCGTACATCTTTGTATAACATATTTGATTATTAATTTCTTTACTGTAATATTAACAACTTCTAAATCATTTGATCTATCAATATGAAATAAAAGGTAACTAAAAGATAATATTTTTACCTTTCTTTAAATATATAATAACGGATATAAATAAACAATTTGAACAAATAGGCCTACAGTTTTATAATCCTTATAATTGTACACATTTACCGAGTTAAAAATCCCCGTAGTCATAGAAGTTATCACTTCCAACGTGTGGTCTTAAGCACACCCAGTTATTAAATTTATTAACTTCATTACGTATGTGGTATCTTTATTGTTTTGATTATTGTATTTTTTGACTGTGGTCACACAGATGTACTGTTCTGTAAAATAGGCGAAATTAAACTTCAAAATTTTAATACAGTTGTGTTAGAATTTTTCTGAATTATTTGTGTGTTTATGTGTATTGCTTGTGTACTGTTTCTTCATTGCTATAGTGTAGGCCTATCTCTTTGTACACTATTTTTCTAACTAATGTACTCCATATCCATGTTTAACTTGTCCGATGCAAAGTGTAAAGTTTGTTAAACTTAAATAAATTGAAATTGAAATGATTGGCTGGTTTGTTAGGCAAACAGAGAGTTATTAAACCTACTCCTAATATACCCATGGGAATGGTATACTTGATCTAATAGGTACTATAATGAAAAACGCCTTCAAAACTGCCATACTTTAATTTCTTTGTTGATTGATATAGATTTTTATGTTTATCAACAAGCTCTTGTACTGTTATAGTTTTGGGATATTTTGAAGAATTCCTTTCATTTTGTACAGTTCTTTAATTCTTTTCTAAGATCAGATGTATAAAATAGTTTAATCCTTTACTAGAAATACATAATTTGGCAATAATTTATTTGTATTTATAACAAGTAAAAGTATTTTGTTTCAGATATGCTTCTGGAAAGTCAAATATTATAAAACTTGCTTTACTGCCGCTTTTTGTAACATGTACGAGTCGAAGTTATGTCGCACGCCATTGGTTACAATCAAACTATAGAACGATACAACCCTACTACAACAAATACTTGCGCTCCAGTATATTTACATTTTGCGGCTATGCAAACGGTTTTCATTTGAGAATACTTAAACAACGGGTCAACGAGTTTCAAGGGCTTATGCAAACGTTGAAATTAACGGGGAAAATAATAACAGAAGAGGAAAAACTTGTTGCAAAGAAGAGAAATAACGAAGAGGTTGGGAATAGGAATCCTTTTGATGAAATGGAACAAACACCTACAAAGAAAGATCCTGCTTCGAGTTCCAATCAAGCCAGTTATAGCGATATGTACAATAATTTCCTAAAAATTTCCTTTGATCCGCAGTTTAAAAACTTTCATTCGACACTGCAAGAGTTAAGACCGGAAAAACCGCCAATGAAAATACTAACTTCAAACAACCATAAGAATGACGAAGGGAACATTGTCATAAGAGAGGTTCTGAAAAGAGAAATTTCCGGGAGCGAAAGTGACGAGGATTATCTGTCATCTCTTGAAAAGCAGTGTAAAAAGGGGCAAGGCTGTTTCGCTGATAACAGTGATACAGCAAACAATGAGATCGAACAAGAGTCTGAAAAGTTTGTTTTGAATCTAGAAGATATTGTATTTCACAAGGAAAATAAAGAAGATAATGCAAGTATACTAAGTGACACATCTACTATCAAAATTAAGAAGAGAAAATACATTGAGGAAAGATTTCGCGACGGTGTTAGTTTATTCGGTATGCATGACGAAATGGAAACGGACGATAACGATGATGAAGAGCAGGTTCTGGAGATCGGTAGTGGCGATAACGATCTGACAAAGAAATACATCCCCGAAGAAGAACTGAATGCGACTTTAAATTATTTGGAAAAACTTTTCAGTAACATAATCAAACGTTACGAATCGACCTGGCAGAAACAATGCAACGAAGGATATATCGAGGCGCAAGGCGATTCGAAAGATTTGTTGAATCTAATGTCCATCTTACCGGCCTTAGAAGTGTACCATCTCGAACAAATGAGAAGCAAATGGGAATTCTTAGTGAAACAGATCAGGGACAATGCAAAGTCAGACGTGGAAATGTACAAGTCGGTCACTACGCAGATGCAAACGTATCTCTTGGAGTACGAATCCAAACTGGATCAAGATAATGTCAAAATTTGGGAAAAAGAAGAGAATTGGCTGCAAAACAAGGATGAGTTTGATATACAAAAGCTTTTCGATGAAAGTAACGATAAAGAAATTAACACTAAAACCAATACTTCTACTAAGCAACCGAGATCAAGGTCTCCGATTAAGAAGGATGGAATTATATTGTTTAACGATGACTATAAAGAAGATAACACGACCAACATTCCGAAAGACTCGACGCAGACTTTGGAGCAGAAAACAGAATTAGAAGAAGAAGATAAGTACAAGAAAAGTCAATGGATTTGGGGCGACATAACCGATGTGCAAATAAATTTAGCGACCACTCTTTCATTACCGAAAATAGACATGCCCAAATGTACGGACAGTTCTGTGACAAAAGTTATTGAAAAAACAGTATCTTTACCTAGTTTGAAAGAAGTAACCTCGGCTGTCAAACAGCCGATTCCACCGCCACCTGGATTTGAAACGAAACAGGAAACACATCCCACGTATCCAGCAGACACTGGACAGTAAGTACTGATACTTAAGACTGTAGGCAACAAAGTTACATGTTCAGTTTAGAGGAGGGATCAATATTTTAGTACATCATAAATACATACTAATAATTCATCATCATTACTCTAAAATTAAAGAAACACCATAAATTTAAAAAACATAAATTAATATATTTAATTAATTATACAGTGTGTCCCCTAACTCTCTGGCCCCCTTTTGTGGATTTGTTCCTGAGATTGAGACAAACATATTTCACTATATAAACATGGGTGCTTACTTTTTCATCTGTCTGTCTGTGTTTTTACAAAATAATTTATATCTAGAGAACGGTTTGACTGATTAAGTTCAAATTTGACAAGAAGTTATACCTACCAATGCTATATGTTAGGAAAAATATGATATGATATGATATTTATTATTCCATATCTTTACACACACATATATATATATATATTCCCGTCACTCCTGAAGGTGGAATTCCGTCACTATATGCCTTAAAAGCGAACTCCATGGCACCCCCTTATTTATTCAACAACTGTTTGGTATAGCTAATATATCTTACTTTATTTATATTATGGCATAGGCAATGCATCTATATATGTCGGTCTCAACTCTTTATATGTCATTTAATAATTATTCCTTTAAGTGGAACTCCAGTACATTTTCACGATAAAGCGTACTCCACTTATGGTGGGGATTGTCCGACTTATGATTGGCTATTGACGCTTAGAGGGGAATGGAGTTCGTTTAATGTACAGTTTATAAAGCATATATGATCAAAAATGGCGGTTCTTGAAAGTCAAGTAAATAACAGTGACGTTGATGTTTGTAATATTAGTTTGATACGTTAATCTGTACAGTGGGGATTCTGGATAGAAAAGATTATCTAAATTTTAAACTATTTTATCATTAATTAATTGTTTTTTATTTTTTCAAAATATAATAATTAGTTTTTGCTTATTTTGTTCCTGAAGTAAACGGCTCTGTTGTGTTGAGTGATTGAGTTTACAAATCTAAGAACTTAAATCATGTACGCTTAAAATTTGTTTTATTCTGTAAAGTTTAATTTCTGCGAAATAAATGGTAATTGTTGATTCATCGTAATAATCTACATATATAAAATCGAAATACCACTCACTCACTCATCACGATTTCTCAAAAACTACCAAACGGATTTAAATGAAATTTGGTATGTAGCTTCCTCTAGGGCCATAGGTGCTCACTAAGAAAGGGTTTGAAAAATTTCGAAATTTCAGGGGGGGTTTGTGGTTATCAAAGTTATTAAAAAACGATTTCTTCAAAACTACCGAACGGATTGGAATGAAATTTGGTATGTAGCTTCCTTTAGGGTCATAAGTGTTCACTAAAAAAAAAATTTTTAAATTGGAAATTTAGGGGGGTTTGAGGGGGGGTAAAAATTACTAAATCACGATTTCTCCAAAATTACAGAACAGATTCGAATGAAATTTGGTACTGTAGCTTCCTCTAGGGCCATAGGCGCTCGCTAAGAAAGGGTTTAAAAAAATTCGAAATTTTAGGGGGCTTTGGGGGGATCAAATTTATTAAATCACGATTTCTTCAAAACTACCGAACAGATTGGAATTAAATTTAGTATGTAGCTTTCTCTAGGGCCATAGGTGATCACTAAGAAAGGGTATAAAAAATTTCGAAAATTTAGGAGGGGTTTGGGGGATCAAAGTTACTAAAATCATAATTTCAGATCTTTTATTATTAAGACAATAGTGCTTTTATTATTTAAGATCTATATATATGAAAGCCAAATACCACTCACTGACTGAACACTTAAAAAGAATACAATTACGTTAAAAAGACTGAAAATACCACGGGCAACGCCGTGCGGGTCAGCTAGTCTATATATATAAAAGCGAAATACAACTCACTCACTGACTCACTCATCACGATTTCTCAAAAACTACCGAACTGATTGAAATGAAATTTGGTGTGTAGCTTCCTCTAGGGCCATAGGTGCTCACTAAGAAAGGGCTTGAAAAAATTCGAAATTTTAGGGGGGTTTGGGGATCGAAGTTATTAAAAAACGATTTCTTCAAAATTACAGAACGGATTGGAATGAAATTTGGTATGTAGCTTCCTCTAGGGCCATAGGTGCTTACTAAGAAAGGGTTTGAGAAAATTCGAAATTTTAGGGGGGTATGGGGGGGATCAAAGTTACTAAAATCATAATTTCAGATCTTTTATTATTATGACAATAGTGCTTTTATTATTTAAGATCTATATATATATAAAAGCCAAATACCACTCACTGACTGAACACTTGAAAAGAATACAACTACGTTAAAAAGACTGATAATACCAACCACCACGGGCAACGCCATACGGGTCAGCTAGTATGATATATAAAGAAAGATATTATTTCCAGTGAATCAGGCAGTAAGGACGGAGGTGCAAACATCAGGAGTTTTTGACGTTAGGCTTACTGGGACTAAAAATAAGTAAATTACAATATTTAATTATTTAATTTTGTTTTTTGTAATTAAAACAACCTGATTTATCAGGCAAATGAGAATTGCGTTACTCATGGATTTTAGAATCATATTTTGTAGCCAACACTTCAATAACCTGCAGAATATTTATGTAGGCCTATACCCATTTAATCACAATGTAGGCTAATGCTAGAATATTGAAATTGTATAGACATAATAAATACAGTTGAGATTTTGTTTATGTTTTTTTTTTCATAAGCCTAGTTATTAAACAAATTATGTAGTTGTGACGACATAAATGACGAATGAAGTTATAATGGAGGCAATAGAAGTTTAAACATAAACTTCAGAACGCTTTATGAACGTTTGGTAATGTTTGACTATTTATATTACTTAGGACCAAAAATTTTTTTACAATGAGTTTATACTCGTATATTTCAGGTAGTTAGTAGAAGTTTTTTACTTCGGCTCGCTTTAGAATGCCGAAGTATTGAAATCATGCGGTATTTTTGTGCGTGTGTTTTCATGTAAACTCGATATAAGCACTCACAGTCGTCGTAGAAAACACAGGTGGTACCAAAATCATCGTAATTTTATTGCGGAAAGTTGAAAAGCTTTTGAGCTTTCTAGCGTAAGTCGTAGCACGTTGGGGTCACGTTTTTGGGTAGAAATTTTGAAAATATTGGATAAAAATTTTGAAAATATTGGGTCAAAATTATGAAAGTACAATGTGTTTTATATGTTTTTGGGTACGAGAAAACCAATTTTGACAGTTCAAAAGTCGTAGCGAGTCGGGGTCACGTTTTTGGATCAAAATTTTGAAAATACAGTGTGGGAAAACGTTTTACATGTTTTTGGGTACGGGAAAATCGGTTTTGACAGTTAAAAAGTCGTAGCGCATCAGGATCACGTTTTTGGATCAAATTTTTGAAAATTCAGTGTGGGGTATCGTTTTATTTTGAGAGTTAAAAATTCGTAGCGCGTCGAGGTTTTTGGGTCGATATTTTTTTGGGCCAATTCGTGTATTCTGTCCTGAAGAGCCGAAGTCTCGAAAAAGTTTTCCATCTTTTCACTAGTTATTTTATTGTAGTTACACTAATCAAGTCATGGGGGGAGCAGAGTATAGCGCTGGGAATTCAATTATAATTTGCAAACCTTCGAGGTTCCAACTGCAACCATAGTCTGGGTAAACCCTTTTAGCCTACCGGCCTGGTTCCCAGGTATTTAAAGGAATCCGTTAAGGTGTAAGTATATTTAATTTGGACCTTAACACAAGTCTCATTCTCTGTAGAGATGTAGACAGTTATTCTTATGAGAAAAAATATTGTTCAAGTAACAATCAATTCTGTTTGGTGTAGGCTTACACTATTTTTTTTTTTTTACTTTCCATGCCACTTTGGGCCTTTCGGCTAACGAGCATGTTTTTTTGGGTTTTTAATATTTTTTATGGTCCCCCGCGGGATTTGAACCAGGGACGTCTTGCTTATGAGGCAAGTACCATAGCCGTTGAGCTATGACAGAGGACTTTTACACTATTTTAAAATAGTTTATTCGTTCGTTCCTATAGATCTAGTGTCTTTAAAACGACTAAACCGAATTTGATGAAATTTCTTTCAGATCATATTGAAGTTAACCCAAATAACTTCGATTGGTAGCCTAACCCAAATAAGTCGAAATTCGTGAAATTTGTGTCGAAGTGAAATTTGTGCTGGAATAACTTTTAAAAACATTTTGCTCACACACTTAGACTGCTTACTTAGAGCAAGTTTTAAGCAAATTCGCAGTAGTGAACATGGACTGATAACTTTTGTAAATACTTCAATTTTACTAAATAACGTTGATCATTTATGTTACATTTACATTTGTTTTTTTATTAATATGAAAATTTATAACTAACACTGTACATATACTGTAAGTAAACTCGGTTTATAGGTCACATACTCAGTTGCCAGTTCTGCAAAAGTAAAAATGAACGTTTTCCGCAATGTCTGTTGTTATCCCTATAGAATGCTAAACTGGAAGTCTATCAATACAGACTCAACCCCAACCTTAAGTTTTTCAGTTTGATGTACTGTAGGCCCAGTTAAGAACACTAAAATTGTATCTTATTTTCCCTATAAGTTTATATCTACGTTATGTTTATTTATATTTTGAAATACTAGTGTTTAATATATTAAATGCCTTTATTGATTGTGTTGTATACCTTTTGTTGTTTTAAGATTATAAAAATATGAAGCAAGTTGCAGTAACACTAATGTCAGTTTCGAGTAAATAACTTACAAATACATGGATATTATGAGTTTCATTAAAATATGTTCATAATTTTAAAAGTTTTAAAGCCAATCTAAGAATAACAATAAAATATTAAATATAAAAAAGAGAAAGGCACAGTAGAAAGTTTTGTTTGGCAATGTAAATTTACTAAATTACATTAGTCAGTCCCTAAAAAAGTTGTCTGACTAACAGTACAAAATAAATACGATTAGAGCATTATAATAACATCAAAGATTTGGTAACTTTACAAAAAAGGAAAATGACTAGCTAGGAGAGGATCGAACTCGAAGCCTTTATCACGCTAGCACAGCACGCTAACCATTTGGCTAACTCAGACATAGGGACTAAAGGAATATCTAAGTGCTATAATATATTATGTTGTCCCACATTTACATGGCTTATAATGTGAAATTTTTAATTTTTTTTTTATAAGTGTTTTGATGAATCAAAATTTTTGAATAAACGGATTTACTACAACTTTTACACTTTATAGAACATGTTTTTTTAGCTTCTGAAAGAATTTTAGTAGAATAATTAAATTTTCCAAAATTAAAAAAATATATATTATTTTTTATTTTACAGTGCGTTTTAAACCCTTGTTTAGTGAAAAGGTATGTTTTCTAGATTTTTGTCTTTCTGTATGCAGATTAACGTGAAAATCATTCAGAATGCTGCTATTATATTTATTTATAAGCCAGTTATAAATGTATGTTTATAATTTTCATTCATAACTTTCCAAATTAAGGACTGCCAAATCAAGTGCACAGAGGTGTTATTTGATTATATAAACATATTTCCATATTAATGTATATCTTCACAACACGATGCCAGGTTCATGGAAGTATTTCAGCAATAACCTATTTAACATAATCAAGCTAGGAATAAAATAATACAATCTCTGTAGTTAAATACAATCCTGAAATATACATTTAGATTATATATTAAAGATTTAATTGTAGATTAAATATACAGTATTAAAGATTATAATACTGTCGTAATAACACTACCACCTACACATGAAAAGACTTTTTCTGAATGATTTATTCTAACGTCCATTTTCCAGAAAACCAATAGAAAACAGAATGTTTTTTCATTTTCTTTGATACAATTAAATTGATTTACTTATTTTACTTTAATTTTTACTTACAATAGAAGAATGTTAAACTAATTTACATTAAATGCCAACTGTTGCAATATTCAATCGTATTAAACAGATCATTTGAATTGCCTTTATTTTGTCAAAAGTAAAAAATCTTCCTCTTAATCCACTAAAAATATTTTATATTATTTCATTTCACAAATCTGTCTTGTTGTTATTGTTCATGTAATTATATAAAAACTAAGAGATATT
>JAGFPH010000199.1:114147-134914 GCA_018207615.1 Philaenus spumarius | reverse complement strand
GTCTAGGAGTTTGCAAAAGTGTAAGAAGTGAAATCTTCCGTATATTTTTTTTTTAAAAATGGACTTGTTGAAAAGTTGCCATGTGGTTTGAGTAACGCGTTGGTAAAAAAGTAAGTAAAGTGACTTTGACGATTAGAATCAGTGAAATCCTAGGTAAAAAGACAGTGCAACGAGTGAAACTGTAAGTAATAATGGCCATAGGACATATTTTTTAGTCTGCAAATATAAAATTTTTCATTTTATTAAAAACTAACTTCTTTTGATTTCTATTGCGTCATAGCTTAAGATATGGACGACGAAACTTTGTATAACTGTAAATAGTTCTTTGATTTGTTTATATATTTATATCATTATGTCGATGTTTTGTAATTGCTGTAAATATTCATTTTTAATCATGTTTGAGTAAATAATAGTTGTCTTGCTGCAATGCCTTGAATTTCTTTATATAGCCACAAATGTCCATTTAGCCAGTACTTTAATAGCCAGGTATTCACCCCTGAGAAAATAAAATTAATTAACAAATATTTCTCAGTGATTAATAATTACAAGTAAATATATGCAGACAGAGCATAAGTGAGGTTATATGTGGATTATCGCGAATATTATGATTATTATTCTTTTTATTTAAGATTATGGGAGTTAAGTGAAGGTGATTTTTAAGGTTTTAAAAGTAAGGTGAGTTGAAGTAAGGTGAAAAATATGATATTGTTCTACGTTGAAGTTGGGAGAAAGATGTTATGGAGAGTTTAGGTGGGTGATGATTTATTATTATTGAAGTAAGGCAATAGGCCTAGGAGGTACATAAGTGATTTTAAGTATTACATGAGCGACGACTTTTGTTTTTAAGGTGAATAAGTGAAGGAGGTGATGAAGAGATATTGATAATTATTAGATAATCCACATATAGCATTTTTATTTTGATTTAAAATATTTTTTTTTAATTTCTGAACTTTTTACCGAACCTCATTTTTTTTTACACAGTATAACTTTATATAATCTTTATTTTTTGTAACGCCTATCGTTGCAAAATGGCGCCCAACGTGGGGCTATTAAACAAAAGAAATTATTATTTTTATTACATTTTGCAACGCTTATCGTTACAAAATGGCGCCCAACGTGGGGCTGAAAAACAGAAGAAGCTAAGTTTATTTATATAATTAATATTTTTATTTTTTGCAACGCCTATCGTTGCAAAATGGCTTTCTCAATGTGGGGCTATTAAACAAAAGAAATTATTATTTTTATTACATTTTGCAACGCTTATCGTTACAAAGTAAAACTAAACTAAGTTGTCGATTGAAAACGGAATAGGTAGTCGGCTTGCAAAACAATCGAGCAATTTGCGCAGACCAGAGCTCGTAAAGTGAATTTCATGTAATAATATTTTAATATGTCAGAAAAACTCTTTGATCATAAAAGTTGAATTTCACAAGTTTGCGATAAAAATTTGTGAAAAAAATTAAGTATTTCATTGCATGCTAAAATATTGATTATTTCCGGCAACTATTATCATATACCTCTTAAACAAAATTTTGAAACATTTTCTATAATAATAGTAACGGGGGCATTATTTCATGTACCCCCTGGGCATCATTTCCTCTAAAACCAGCCCTGGACCCGAGTGACAGATCAAGTTTCATCTCGGGTCGTCACAAGTACAGTACCTTTTATTTTTCCGTCAGTGACCTCCTTTGTTTCTTCTTTTGACATGTTTTGTGAAGTCCACCCCATCATCAGAAAATACCTTCTGGATTTTAGGTTGTCAAAATATTTAGCTAAAGGACACAAACACAGAAACTCAACACATTAAAAAAAAAAACGGTTTGTAGGTATTGTTATTGCTGAATCGTATAGGGTGTTCAAGTCAACGCAGCAGCGGCTATATTTAAAAGCAGTACTTACTTTAAAACAAATCTTGAATTTTACTAGGATAAAATAAATTGTTGAAATATACTATATTTACCTGCGCTAAGGTTAGGACACTAAGTTTCATCGCACAAGGGTTGGTTACTGATGCATCTTAAAATTGTATAAGTTCATTATTCACCACTAATACAACCTTACATGTATTTCCAGAAGAGCCAATTGCAGTGAAGAAACTTAAACTGGAAGATTCAGATAAGAGTAAGGATTTTTCATCGTCTCTTAAAGAGTTAGTGAAGTCTATGTCCACCTTAGAAAGTCCGCATATTGTTCCCTATCTGGCTTGTATCGAAGTAGACAAAACTGTGTTGACTGCAATGCCTCTTTGTTCTTGTAACCTTGGTGAACAAGTTGCTCATCTTGCCATCAGTCAGACCCTGCAGTGGCAATCGAAAACTTTAGTAAGACAGGTAATTTATAAGGTTTTAAGTAGACCTAATACTGATTGTATTAAATAAGCATTTCTTATAAAGTACAGGAGAAAACGCATCTCACTTGGTTCAAACAATTGTTTTAAAAGTCAAAAGCACAGACCGGCTATCATTATCGCCTTTATTTCTCTATTCATTGTAGGTATTTTAGCCTCCGGAATAGGGAGTATGAATAGTAATTTAGTTGTTATAATTACCTTGTATTAGTTGTCTTCAGTCCTTAATTGCAGTACAACTCGTCGTAAGAATTTAATAAAAATGTTTGTGGCCACATTATTGCGTCGTTCATGTCCAGCTGCAGGTAGGACACTAGATGTGGACAGAGGTTATCAGTATGTTCTAATAATTAAGTTGAAAGTTTGAACGAATGGTGGATCTATTTGTTATGTTATGTTTGCTTGACTTTGGCGATTATGTAGTATATAGAGTTGGAAGAGAAGTTCAACTTGTCGTTCAACATATGTTATCTGGATTATTCTTTTACACTTTATATATCTGAAATTCTTCCAATATATCCATTGTAGTCCCTTTATTGACTTTGTGCAAAATTTGTAAATTAGTGTTTATATGTTGGTGTAATTATGGTTTTCATTAATTAAGTGTTCTACGTAATTTGAGCTCTGTCTGTTATTGTTTTTTTGTGGCTAGGGATATGTTCCTTGAATCTGGTTTTGAACGAGTGTCCTGTTTGGCCTATATATATTTTATCACAGTCATCACAAGATAGCTTATATATTCCACTATTTGTAAATTTCTCTTTGGTAAAATTTGGCTTGGTTTGCAGATATATAGGGAGTACAAAAATAATCCAGATAACATGTTGAACGACAAGTTGAACTTCTCTTCCAACCCTATATACTACATAATCGCCAAAGTCAAGCAAACATAACATAACAAATAGATCCACCATTCGTTCAAACTTTCAACTTAATTATCAGAACATACTGATAACCTCTGTCCACATCTAGTGTCCTACCTGCAGCTGGACTTGAACGACGCAATAATGTGACCACAAACATTTTTATTAAATTCTTACGAAGAGTTGTACTCCGATTTTGTGTGTTTTATGTGTTCGTATATGTGTTAGTGTTAGTACAAGCCTGACGAAGCCGACATTGTTTGGCGAAACAGCGCTGTAGCTATAATCTGAAACTAAGGACTAAAGACAGCTAATACAAGGTAATTATAACGATATAATTAACAGTCCAAGGCAACACAATAAATTCTATATAATAATAATTTAGGTACGTACTTTTTAAAAACATCAATTCCTATTCCTTTTTGTGGATGACCGGTTTCGAGCTCTTATTCAGACCATTATCACATCTTTCACTACATAAAGGTTCCGTTCAGCTGAACACCATTAAACTATTTCACACAACACTTAAACATGAACACAAAACACATCACAAAACATTAAAAAAAAGTAAAGTTCATATTGTTACTCACTTGTGAATCCGTAAAGGACATTTCCTACACTGCTTGTCCGAGAGTTTGGATAGACTTAGGCATTATCAGTTTATCCCTCCCTCCTTCCTCATTATGTCGACATGTCTGTGTTCACAGAATATTTATTTAAAAGGTTAAGAATGGGGTTCAAATTGAATTTTTGTTTATCATTTAAGACATTATCAGGTGTATTTTTTAAAGCTTTGTATATTTCGTATTCTTCAAGAGTGTCCATTTTGCGGTTTTTATGGCAGAAGTGCAAGATATCCATATTTTCGACAATGTTATTAAACATGTGGTTTTTATAATGTGTTGGGTGAAACTCAATTTCTGTTGTAGGGCCCTGACTTTAGGGACATGCTCACGAAATCTTGTCATGAATGAACACTATATATATAAAAATCATTGCAAGTGGAACACTTAATTTTATAAATACCAGTTGAATTGTATTTGTTATTGGTGGTTTTATGTTTAGTGTTTAAGGCTTTATCAAGTCCGTTGCTGGTTTTATAAGAAAACGTAATTCCGATTTGCTTCATCTCTTTAAGCAAGGTGTGGTTTAAAGTCCCGCCGTATTCTATGGACACATACTTAGGTTCCTCATTTTCTGTAGTTCGGTTAATTTTTGGTGTGTTATGTTTCTTAATTAACCTATCAATTAAATCAGCTGTGTACCCATTGGAAATGGACACATACTTAGGTTTCTCATTATCCCTAGTTCGGTTAATTTTTGGTGTGTTATGTTTCTTAATTGACCTGTGAATTAAATCAGCTGTGTACCCATTGGAAATGGACACATACTTAGGTTTCTCATTAAACTTTATATCATTTATGGACGTAAAACCATTATTTGATGCGTTTTTCGTTGATTATTTTGTCCTAAAGTTCTTTATTTTGTTGAATAATTATGTCCTAATGAGATTTCTGGGGGTCGTTTTAACTTTTCAAAAATAGTATCCTTAAACTTTATAGCATTTATGGACGTAAGAACATTATTTGATGTGTTTTTTGTTGATTACTTTGTCCTCAAATTCTTCAAGTCATTATCCCTAGTTCGATTAATTTTTGGTGTGTTATGTTTCTTAATTGACCTGTGAATTAAATCAGCTGTGTAGCCATTGGAAGTTGAAATCTGTTTAATAGTACGAAATTCTTTAATATAATTTTATTTAGATAACGGGAATTTAAGGAGTCTGTGGACCATACTGTTGCCAACTTATGTTGCATTGGATAGTTTAGTCGGTAGTGGTTGGTTTTCTGTAAATGTTCTATTCCAGTATGTTATGAGATTTTAATATTGTTATGTCTAAAAAATTCAGTTTGTTGTCTATTTCCAAATCCAAGGTGTTGTGTATTTCTCTGTCTGACTTCAGTAGAACTAACCTGAACATATTACTTCAGGCTAGGCCTCTTGATCTATGTCAGTTTTTCATCTTTTAGGAGAAGAAAAGCATCATGGATTACCTATCCTGGTGCACCTCATGGAAAAAGTATGAGCAATATATAAAATTATGTCATATTACAGCATGGCGTACTATATTTGTTTTATTTTTATTTAAACTTAAATAAAATTTTACAGAAAAATATTCAATATTTCCTACTAATGCTGTTCTACAGCTTCTGTACAAAATTGACTACCATTTTCTAATTAGAGCTTGCAAAATCATCTCTTATCTAGTACAGTAGAATCCTGCTAATCCGGGCTGGATGGGACCAGACCCTGTCTGGATCACCGAAAGTCTAGATCAAACAGAATTTGCCCTAAAGTAATGTAATGCATGTTTTAAATTAGCAAATCTATAAAAATCAATGTTTTTTTATAAATACAACTTTTCCTACAGCTTATTTGATTTTATTTTTACTGTATTCGTAGTAATAAGTTTTAACCTACAAACTGATGTAAGATTAACAAAAGAAAAACAACTTTGTCAATAATATTCGAAATTGATTGATTGTTTAGTACAAAACAACAATACTACTGTTAGGAGTTTAAAAAAAGAAAGTAACGTTAAAATTTGCACAGGACTGTAAAATAAAATTACATTGTTTAAACATAGCTTGGAATTTTTGCTCTATAGTCAATCACTTTCTTCCATAATGTTTGAGTTTAGTTGCCATTTCCACACGTAAACACTCTCACTAAAATGTACACAAAAACAACAAAACACACGATTACTAGTTTATTTTGTAGGTGTAAACTGACAAGTAAAGCGAAGAAAACGAAAGAGACTATCTAAAAACAGTTTTGGGAATTAGTCAATTAGTCAAAAACAGGCTGTGTGCACGTACGTTTTTGTTTGCATTTTTTAATCGTAGACAACTGTGGTCGTCAAACACTCTCAAAGAATTATTTTTTTCACTGACCTTTCACTAAATTAATTAATAAAATATTTTTTTTTAATACCATCCGGATTAACCAGATTTCCGATCAGGCGGGGTCCGGATAAGTACGACACTACTGTATATTTCTTTACACTACGTTGCTGTATGTATTAAATTTGATTTAGTGCCTAAAACATTATATGGCCTTAATATAATGGTAATTATTTGAATTTTTGATTTCCAGATTTTGCTGGGCCTTCATTATTTACATACATTGGACACCCCAATAATTCATGGTAATCTAAAACCGTCAAATATTTTGGTTAATGATAAAGGAATAATAAAACTGAGTGATTTTGGATTGCATGAAGTAAGTGTTATTGCAAGGTTTAGACATGTAAAATTTTAACAATATTATGTGTAGGTTTTAAATTTTGTATTGTAAAAGATTATGATTGATCATAATGACAAGGACTAAAACCAGTCAAACATAATGTAAGTTAATTGAGCTATGACTGCTGTAATGGTGGCAATTGTTCAGGACATTCCCAGTCCAATCAAAATATTTAATAATGATAACTATACAAACCATGATTTGCTTGAATCCCTCTTCCTGGTTAAGGGCTGTTACGAATAGATGGTGTGTGGAGCAAAGGATATATATTCATTATTAGGGTTAGTAAACAAGGAAGGATGAGCTTTCCGGAAGTGTAGTTTGTCAACGGAAGGTAGATGGGTTATAGGCCCTAATCTAGATTCAAGGCCAGTCTGCTAAAGTGTGGGGCCGGAAGCGAGGCCAGTTTTGCTAAGAAGGTTTGGCCGGAGGTTAGGCCAAGTATTGTGAAGTGTAAAGTGAACAATGTAAGACGGATCAATCTTGGGCGGGAAGGATCTCACAGGTTTTGGGATCTTCGACAAGGATCGACGGACAAAACCGGTTCTGCAGTAGAACGAGATTTGAGTGAGTAAACAGAATACTTAGTCTGTCAATAGTACCACACTGAGTTTGGAGTTAAAAGTTAAAAGAAGTAAATACACTTTTGTTTACCGAGTTCTTGTCCAGTCTGTCCTACGAATGTAATATCTAGTAAAGGAAATGTATGTAGTGTAAGTGTAAGCTAATGTCAGATTGTCTATAAATGCAAGGGCGAGTGAATAAATCTATGTTCAAATAAGTATTACCACTAAACCACTGGTTTCATTATTATTGATCAGACCTTATCAGGTTTAACCTTACTGAACCCGGGAAAGATCTGTCTTTATTGATCTGAACCTAAAATAGTATTATGATTTTTTGAAAATCCCATATATAACAGGGAGTGGTTAACCATTGTCTTGACAGCAGTTCAATATCTGATCAGTGAACTCAAAGTACATGAGTGTGTTAAAAATCAACCAGACTTTTGCATCTTCTTAACCAATCCAAGTGGGCTGACAAAGTGGGGCATTGAAGTTGGATGTTCTGTGAGTGTTATGTTCCGCTTGGTGGGTTATTTCTCTCTGTTCCTTCTTCAGTTCAGCCAGAAAGAGTAAGAGGTTCCCCGTCGCCCATTGGGCATCGGAAATGTCGACTCAGTTGAAAGCGCAGTTTAGGGTCGCTACACTGACTCAAACCCGAGTGTTTGATTGGGCCAGCAAGGGCGGACGAGAAAAATGAAAGTCATGATCGACATCCTAGGTCAAGTCTTACAGATGGCTGGTAAAATTGCTTCAGAGGTATAGGTATCAGCCATGAGTGTGCTTATGCAATAATCGCACAACATTTTGGCTTCATAGAAGTCTGTGGTGCCGATGGGTTCCAACAATGACTGAAATAAAAAGGTAAGATTGCAAATCTTGAACACCCTCCCTACATTTCAAGTTTGTGCCCTGTGATATTTTTAGCCGAATTTTCGAAGAAAATAAGAGCTATTACACTCGACCCAACTTGAAAACGGTTGGTCGGAGAAGGTTAAAATTTGGTTTCTATCCGTTTCAGACCATTTGGAGACTATACCCAAAAATCATTACTTTATATATATATATATATATATATATGTTTTATTCCCGGATTTTTAAGGGGTAGTAAAAATGCTTCAAAATTTCTGATTTTTTGGTCAAAGGGCCTTAGTGCGATTCTTCAAAAGGTACTTTTTTTGTTTTTCGATCCGTTTCAAAATGGCGGAGTTATACAGTTTTTTCGTTTTTGGGTAGGAATTTGAGGGGTAGTTTTTTACCAACCTTGCTAAAAGGTAGTAAATATGCTTCAAAAATGATGAATTTTTTGTGAAAGGGTCCTTGTAGGATTTGAAAGGTACATATATTTTTATTTTTTGAATTGAAACAAAATGGCGGCCTATTTGTAGTAAACCCAAAATGGCAAAGTTAGAGCTAGGAAATTGCATGATATCTCCCTCTCATAAGCCCAAGTTCAATTTGTGAGTTATATGAGTCGAAAGGCAATTAAATTTACTATAACCTTGTGTAAAGGTGTTTTAGGTACACCTCCTGCAACAAGGAACAAAACTCATATAAAGATCCCAATAATCGACTTTTTCGCTATTTTTGTACGTTAATTGCGCATTTTCGCCCACTCATAAGCCCGAGTACATATTGTGAGTTATACCATTCAAAAGACAATTAAATTTACTATAATCCTGTGTAAAGGTGTTTTAGGTACACCTCCCGGAACAAGGAACAAAACTCATATAAAGATCCCAATAATCGATTTTTTTACTATTCTTGTACGTTAATTGCGCATTTTCGCCCACTCATAAGCCCAAGTACATATTGTAAGTTATACCATTCGAAAGACAATTAAATTTACTATAATCCTGTGTAAAGGTGTTTTAGGTACACCTCCCGGAACAAGGAACAAAACTCATATAAAGATCCCGATAATTCACTTTTTCACTATTCTTGTACGTTAATTGCTCATTTTCGCCCACTCATAAGTCCGAGTACATATTGTGAGTTATACCATTCAAAAGACAATTAAATTTACTATAATCCTGTGTAAAGGTGTTTTAGGTACACCTCCCGGAACAAGGAACAAAACTCATATAAAGGTCCCAAAAATCGAATTTTTCACTATTCGTGTAAGATAATTGCACATTTTCGCCCAATCATAAGCCCGAGTACATATTGTGAGTTTTACCATTCAAAAGACAATTAAATGTACTATAATCCTGTGTAAAGGTAAAGTTTGCATCACACAGTTTGAAACTTAATAGTCTTTTCCATTAAAATCAGTTAGCAAAAACTTAATTTAATTGAAAACATTGCATGAAATATGAATAAAATAAATAACTATTAAATTTACTTGTTTTAAACTTAGTTATTCCGTGGTAAAAATTCGGCTATAGTAATGCGGCATTGCTGCTTACGCTTTTTTTTATGTTTGTGCCCTGAAAGAAGCATAGGGAGGAACGGTCTAGAACCAATCAAGAAGTCTGAGCAATTAGTTGACAACTTAACCTCAAATTTTCTTTAAAGAAAGAATCCACAAACTTCCAAAACACTGGGAAAAGTGTAGAGCGTGCAGAGACTGTTGAAATTTTTTGTTTAAATTTTTCATGATCAATGTATGAGCCATGTAAAAGCAAAACCCGATAAGTGACATGTTACAAATAGACTTTTATACATCAATTTGTTTTTCTATTCTGACCACAACCATCTGTTATATTAGTAAGAAGAAAAAAAACCAACATTTTAAATGTTATTCTTGTTTAAAATCCAGCTTTAGAAGCAAAAAACGATAAAAGTGTAGGTCGGTGAGGAGCAATAAATGATAAATGATGTGGAAAACTCCTAGAAACTCACTTTGGAAATACTTGGGATAAAGTGCCCGAACTTAAATTTTATAAAGACATTTTAAATATTGTAAATAATGAGTCGCTACAAAATGTAGAAAGTGAATACATAATGATTGGTGTTTGCCTGCTTGTAAGGAAAATATCTTGTGTATTTAAATACAATAAGAAAACCAAATGTTTCTTTTGTTTTATAAGTGCAGGTTCTAAAAAAACTATTTTGTATTATTACTAATCTATATATATAAAAATGAATTGCTGTTCGTTAGTCTCGCTAAAACTCGAGAACGGCTGGACCGATTTGGCTAATTTTGGTCTTAAAATGTTTGCAGTAGTTCATAGAAGGTTTATACGTAAAGAAAAATTTGAAAAGTTTCCTGAAAAGTTTCAAATTTGGAAGAAACTCAACAGCCTTTACTGTATGAACTCAAAACCATAGCTTACAAAAACAGCTGTTCGTATAAAAAGTTTTCAACACATGTTTGTTTACAATCATTACCATAGCAACATTACTTAGGAAATTTATAATAATACTCTTCAAAACTAACAGCTTTTTAAGGTTAGATTGAAAAACTATAAACAAACACAAATAAGGAAAAATCAACGAAAAATGCTTACAGAATTATAATTCAACTCAAACATTGGTTATAAATATCTATAAAGGCCTACTTAGAGATATGCTGTTTAAAATATTGTTTATATAAAATATATCATAACTATGAATTTTTTAATACTTTTCAAAACATATTTTCGCTATCAATAATAATAATAACAAACAAATTATTTGACACCATGCACAACCATAAACATACACGAGTTTATACATATTATATTATTGAAAACTAAACAAACAATCTGAATTAAACTAAATGCCATTAAAATATCACATTCGTAGCTTTATTTTGATATATAATTGTATATTTAAATACTAAACAATATCTTATACTAATTAGGCCTATACATTTATACATTTAAAATTACAAACTCTATTTGAACCAGTTTGTTACATCCTAAATTAACGCGGATGTTACAAAGTGATTCAAATATCTTTTCTACGACCCCCAGCTAATTTAAACCCTCCTAAAAAAGGGTTCAAAGAAATTCGAAATTTTAGGGCGGTTTGGGGGGGGGGTCAAAGTTACTAAAAATCCCTATAAGAACGAATTGGTACGTAGCTTCCTTTTAGGCTATAGGTGCTCGCAACATTGTCAATGAAATTAAGTGAAAGTCAAAATTAGTAAAAACTATAAATTAAAACGATATATTTAAGGCTTTTTCATGTTAGATAGTAGTTTACAGGAATACAATTTTCAGTGCTTTCTTAAATAGCGTAGCCTTTTTTTCATGACCACAGTAGGATACGCACGGGTATTCAACGAACACTTCAAAAGAATACAATTACGTCAAAAAGACTGAAAATACTAACAACCACGGGCAACGCCGTACGGGTCAGCTAGTCATAATTAAAAGTGTTTTAATGTGTTAAAAAGACTTTTTTATTTCCAAAATTCAGAAGCAAAAACTGACATTTGGATCAAGGTAAAGTGCAAAAACCGACATTTACCAGTGAGATGCAAAAACCGACATTTGTTTATTTAAAAGTCAATTTACGACTTTGTTTATTATTTCTCAGGCTTTGTTTTAACTGGGAAAAATGTACACAGCTTTTAGTGAAAAAATAACGTTAAAAAATAATGACCACTTAAATTGTGTCAGTTTTTCCCTTTCCTCAAAAATCTACTGTGATGGAGATATCTGTTTTTGCTTCTACACGCCTCATATCCCTATCAACAAGGTTCGTTGGGCCAACATTGGGAATTAGTTGGCATGGTTGGCATATGGTGGGTGGTTTTGCCAACAATATGCCAACATTGGCCCATCCGAATTAAACATCGTTGGCCCTCGGTTACATAATTTACGAAGGGCCTTTGTTTGAAAATTGTGGATTGGCCCAACCACAATATTTTACGTTGGGCCTACATATAATACAACTATTGCCCAACAACTTAGATGTTGCTTTGTATTTAAAAAAAAATATGTTTTTCAGTCGATTTTTGTATTACTTCAATCTGTTGATTTTATCGGTCAGTTCTTTGTGTATAAATGTAATTTTAAAATCAACAAGTAAACTCTGTGATTACGGGAATATAACATATATATTGTACGTGATTTAGTATGGTTATGGAATTTCATTAAGATAGCAATTTTCTTAATTAATGTTTCTGCTAAGGCGGTACTTTAACAAAATGTAAAGATAACCTAAAAGTGTATTATTCTCAGTTACAACATAAATGAAATTACAGCTCCAACTAGTAATATTACTTTTAAATAGGTCTAAATATATATAATTAATCTATAAATTAGGATAGACATTTTTTAAATTCATATATTTATACCATTGCGGTACCTTAACAAAATGTAAAGATAACCTAAAAGTGTATTGTTCTTACTTATAACATAAATTAAATTGCTGCTAGGCCTACAACTAATGATATTACTTTTAAATAGGCCTAACATAATTAACTATACATTAGGATAGAAAGTTAAAAATACGAATAAATTTCCGCTTTTGCCTCATGTTACTTAAATCTTTTTTCTTGCCCTTATTAGGCTAGTACTAATTCAAGCAGGTAACATTGCATCGCCACTTTTAAAATTAAAATTGATGATTTGTAAAATAAAAAAAATATATAATTTTCACCTAAAATTTGCCAGACTAATTGGTTAAATGATTAAATTAGAATGATAGGCTACACACATTGGTGAAATTGTATAATACCACTACTTCTTTTGTCAAAGTTGGGTCCTAACCTAAAAACAGAAAAACGGAAATAAACTAACTTAGGGCCTACAGTTTCTAGTTACAGTATGTTTTATGTTTGCAAAGTTATATAAGTACTTCTTATTTTCCTTAAAAGTTGTCATGTATTGCTATTCCAAAAAGTAGTGGTATACTAAAAGTTCATTCACAATTTTTTACAAAATTCTGTGGTATGATGTTAGTTACTTTTAATGTAACCATACAAACACCGATGTTTTTTTAAATCATAAAATAACTGTTAGACTACACATTTTTCAGCATAAAGAAAGGTAAATAATTATAGTTGGAGTAGTCATTTCAAACTATTAGAAGATCTACGTTCCTTTAAATTTGGTTTTGGATATTTGTGTGTCTATGTAGGCCGACTTTAGAGCCTCCAGTGTTTGTGTCTAATATATTTAGGAGGGGTTTGGTTCTATGGTGTGATTTCAACAGTGATCTTTGCGTTTTCAGTGTGATAAACAATAACTTTAATTACTTGATTGTTTGTGTAAATAATAAAATAAGATAAATGGCATTTTAAAGAAACAGTGGAACTAACTTTTAACAATAGACTATAATAGAAGCCTTACAGATGTTTCCATTGTGCAAAGGGTATTATCAAAGTGTTTGAGATCATGTTTTAGAAAAGAGGCACTCAACATTTGAGTTAAGATAATAAATGTTTTTTTTTACAGTACCGGTAATTTACTTTGTTTTTAGTTTTTTATTCCTGAAGTGTTCCTTGGTATTAGTAGTTCAATTTTTATTATTGATTTTTTCTTTTAAATTTTCATTTATACATTTATTTACTGGGGCTTAATGGTAAATAATTATGGTTGGCCCAGTACAACAAAATGTGTATTCAGCTGGAATGGCCACCGTGGATTTGCTTAAGGCAGATGGTTAGTTGGCCCAACCTAGGCTGATGGTTAGTTGGCCCCAACGTAGACTGATGGTAGTTGGCCCACCCAAACATTCAGTGGTTGGCCCACCGTTGGGAATTGGTGGGTTGGCCCAACGAAGACAAGTTGGCCAATACGTACCGTTGGCCAACCGTGGTAGAACATTGTTGGGCCATCCAATCCCCAACAATTTTTGTTGCTAGGGATGTTTACACAAAAAGTCCGTTTTATACTTGACTCAGCTTCATATAGCCTATTGGAAATGTTTATTTTGCAGCAGATAGTTTATAAATAACACGCTTTTGTTATGTTTTATCAGATCCTGTACAAGCACACAGCTCCTTTAAATTCATCTGTAATTTGGTGGGCCAGAGAGACTTATGAAGAGTATTATTCATCTTGGAAGGTATGGCAAACTAAAATTGCACCAAAAATATTACTAAAATAATATGTATAGCCTAATTATTAAACTTTATCATGTTGCCTTGGACTGTTTAGTAGTAATACTATAAACACCTAGAATAGTTTAACAACAGTCAGTTTGTTGTAGGTGTAGTTTTTGTTTAGGCCTATTGCTTCTGTGACAAATATTTTGTAAACTGAGTCAATTTAAAAAAATGAAATGCAAAAACAAAACAAAGTAGCTGAGTATATTCGGTTCGGTTTATGTTTGGAGGGGACAATGTGTTGCTTCTAGAGCTTGAAATTAAGATAGGTTTTGGGAAGCATGTACATTCATTTTTTCATTTTGGATAAGATCCCTGAATCACTATATTAATACAAGGTTAGTGTAATACGAGGGCTATCCAGAAAGTAGATTACGTTTTGGAATTAAAAATAAACAAAGTATTGGAAATTGTTTTTATTATATACAGATGAAAGCCACACTTAAATACTACTTTTCTACATAGTCACCATTCAAATTAAGGCACTTATCGTAGCGATGGACGAGCTTGGAAATTCCTTCGTCGTAGAATTCGGTCGCCTGCGCCTTCAACCACTTGGTTACCTCTTCTTGCAGCTGTGCGTCGTCATCAAAACGCTGCATAGCCAGCCACTTCTTCATTGCTGGGAATAAGTGGAAGTCGCTCGGTGCCAGGTCGGGACTGTACGGCGGATGAGGGAACAACTCAGACTTAAAGGATCCAAGAACTTGGCGAGTGGCATTTGCCGTGTGGGGCTGGGCGTTGTCGTGAATCAGCAAGATCTTTGAGCTCAACTTTCCCCTGCGCTTGTTTTGTATTGCTCTTCTGAGGTTTTGCAGAGTTTGGCAATACCTTTGAGAGTTTTTGTAGTGCCTCTTTCCAGGAAGTCCACAAAAATTACACCTTTCCTGTCCCAAAAAACAGTCGCCATCACCTTCCTTGCCGACGTCGTTTGGATGCATTTCTTGGGTTTTTCTTGGGAATTTGTGTGGCCCCACTGCATTGACTGCAATTTCGTCTCGCAGTTCACACGTTTAACCCATGTTTCGTCACCAGTAACGATGAGATCAAGTAATGAGTCGCCATCTTTATCGTAAGCGTCCAAAAACGTTAGCGCTGCAGTCATTCGCTGATTTTTGTGGATCTCAGTCAAGATTTTTGGTATCCATCTTGCACAAAACTTGTGGTAACCAAGCTTTTCGGTGATGATTTCGTGCAACCAACTTCGCGAAATTTGTAGAAAACTCATAGAGAGTTCCGTTATTGTGAATCTTCGGTTTTCACGGACTTCAGCATCAACTTTTTCGACAAGTTCGGCAGTCACTATGCTGGGTCTTCCACTTCGCTCTTCGTCGTGAACATTAGTTTGGCCATTTTTAAACTTTATGACCCACTGACGCACTCCACCTTCAGTGATAATATTGTCCCCATACACTTCACAAAGCTGCCGATAGATTTCTATCGGTTTACAGTTTTTTGCAGTCAGAAACCTTATTACTGCACGCACCTCACAGTTCGCGGCATTTTCAATTAAGGCAGACATTTCAAACTGTCACAGTAACTCGACGGAGTACAGCACGAACCTCTCACTAGCACGGCTAGATGCCGACTGAGCGGCGTAACGCACTGATACCAAGATGGCCGCGCTAGCCCCGCCCCTTGCGGGCACAGACGAAAACGTAATCTACTTTCTGGATAGCCCTCGTATTACCTGTTTTTTCCGTCAAGTGATTCACTAGTATTGTAAACACTATCGCCTTTTTGGACGTATTCAATCGTCCATCTTCTGGTGTAAAAAATCGCTCATATGAGGTTATCAAACAATAAAAAAATTGTTACAACACATACACAAAAATACAACAAACAACGCACTCCATTTAATTTGTAGTTGTCCGCACGGAACTAACCGATGCGAAGTCCTAAATCAGTGGACATTGCTTCCCCCTCCATTCGTGTAATTATTAGATAATTTAAGGTCAGTGTTTTAAGGCCACTAAAAGACAACTTGTCATTTAAAACATTATGGGGTTCCATTTTCATCGCCTTGTAAATTTCAAATTCTTCAATAACACTCATGTATGTGCTCTTGTCACAAAACTTGATTGTCTGAAGGTCAGTGTATTTGTAATCAAAATCAACAAGGTGAACTGCAAAATTGGACACTATTTTAGTCGGCTTTGATTTCGGCAAGTGTTCCTTAAACCTCTTGGCAAACGAACGACCTGTCTGCCCTATATAATATTTAGGACAGTCGTCAACTCAATTTATAGACACCAGCAAGTTCACTAAAGTGTTTGTTGTGGACAATCGACTGTAATTTGTTACCTAATTTATTATTTGTGCTGTACGTTAAGGTAACATTGTTTTTGGCTAATTCATTTTGCAAGGTGTGGTTCAGAAAATTACCAAACTCCGTGGAAGTAAACTTTTTCTTCACGTTGTTATTTTCCGTAATTGTATTTTTATAATATTTCTTTTGTTTTTGTGTTTATGGACCAAGTTATCAAAGATGGAACTCTCATAACCATTCGACACTGCTATGTGTTTAAGTGTTAATACTTCATTGTCAAAATCATCCTTAGAGAGAGGGGATGACAAAAAGCCTATTTACAAAACTGTGATAAGCTGCAAATTTATGTTGGATGAGGTGATGAGAACTGCTATGTATTGTTTGATCAGTTAGTAGGTCTCCTGTAAATCTTGAATGAAAAATGGTCTGAAATCTTAGAAATAGAGATATCAAGATAGTTTAAGTTTTTGTTAACTTCAATTTCAAGGGTGAACTTTAATTTAGGGTGCAATCCATTCAGGTAATTG
This sequence comes from Philaenus spumarius, assembly GCA_018207615.1. Taxonomy (NCBI): domain Eukaryota; kingdom Metazoa; phylum Arthropoda; class Insecta; order Hemiptera; family Aphrophoridae; genus Philaenus; species Philaenus spumarius. Next base: position 118,051 of record JAGFPH010000199.1, on the reverse strand, counting down.
TGGAGAAGGGTCAATTGTCTATTACTACTGTTGAACAAAATGATGACATCATCTACATACCTGTGGTAAAAAATTAACTTATTATTATATTTGTTGTCCAAAGAACATATGTACCTATTTTTATGTTATTTAAGAAACATCGCAAGTCCATCACTTTGGATAAAAAATTCTCCATTGAACTGGAAATAAAATTTTGCACTGGAAACTTTTAAATATTATAATTACAACATTTCAATAAAACTTATATTCATAAAATTATGATAACAAAAATAGACACACGTAAAATTTAATATCTACAAACTTCATTTCTCCATCCACTGATATGACCTAGGTAGTACAATTATTTTAAATGTGTCATGTACCATAGTCATTTATATAATAATAATAGGCTATAATGTGGCATTAAGAAACTCCCCTCGGCGTAGAAAGCATAGCAACTGCTTTACTGTAGTTGGTCTTCAAAAACATTTACTTCTATCGTTTCTTCAAACTCTTCATGGAGATTGTTCATGAAAGGGACTCCAGTCTCAGGCGGTAGCTTGTCGAAAACTTTTAATCTGTGCTGTTTGCCACGGAAGTCATTTTTATGACGCGTATTGTATGCATGCACATCAGTGTTTTGAGTCACAGAACTCTTTTACTTGTACCAATGTAAAATTACATTATGTAACAATGTACATACATGGAAAGGACAAAATACCTAGCTTTTTAAAGGCATCCATACAAGAATCACAATGGCATAAACGAGCCATAATTCTTACTGCTTGCTTTTGTAAACTGAAGACCCTTTGGGTCATTTGCTTCGTTGAATTACCCCACAGAGCAATTCCTTAAGTGTCTGCTCCAGTAAAAGTGAAAGCAACCGGGGACGCCCGCGCTTCACCCTATAGCCGTATCTAAACAGTGCAATTTCTCGCAACTGAGCACTTTGATATTGCTTCATTTAAAACCATTTTATAAGCCACCTTTTTTGCAATTGAGTGTTGAAAAACTGAATATTATTTATAAAATTGCAGATCTGGCTTGCGATTCACTTTTAGCTATACATTTTTCATTGTGTAAGGAAAAAGTTCAAACTTGGTACGTAACAAATTAAATTACGTGACAAATGAATGGGATTAAAAAAAATGTGAAACGCAAAACGGATGCGTATTGTGACTGTGATCAAAATGAGACCTTGCAAACAATTTTATGATAAAAAATTAGCAAAATAAATGGTTTTAAATTTAACATTACTCTTATGGGATAAAAATCCAAGATGGCGCCACTACAGCAGATCCTTACTTATGTGAGAAGAGAATATACCAAAGTCTACTAATTTTAGAATGTGTGTAGAAAGAACAGAACTTATCCAGTGACCTGAATAGAAAAACCACTGAAGTTTGCTGCTAAGGATGAGCCCTAGAAACTTTAACGATGGTACAGTCTCTACTAGTTGCTCATCCAACGCTATATTAAGGCCTTCTTCTAAGTCCGGCTTTAAACCAAAAAGCATGCACTAAAAGGTCTTTACTGCGTCTACTTTAAGATTACTAACTAGATCCTTACTTTAAGATATTACTACGTTTAAGATTAAGGAGCAACTAGTACCAGGGTCAGTTCGGGTAAATAGAAATCCAAGTTAACCAGAAAAAACTATAACACAAAACATGTACTTAAAGAAAATCTCCTTTATGCAATTCAAATAATATTAGAAACACATTTTTACGAAAGAAAATTATACTTTATACTGTAACAAAATTATGTAAAGTCTACTTTGTGGAAGAAAAAGGCTGTAAGGCTCAGCTATGTCACTCAGTCTTACAATAGGCTTCAAGGACACGTGTAAACCACGAAAACTCAGTCAAACTGGAAAATTACAGCAAGTTTTTCACGGGCAGGAATAGCATCTCTAAAAGTTGAATCTTTCTTTTAATATTATATAGGATAATATATTAGTAATAATATTAAATATTACCTTTTAATGGTCCGTCTTGTGACTTTTTTTTTTTGGTCGTTCAAATGTTACAACGCGTTTTGGGACCGCAATCCCATTGTCAAGTACACTTACACAAACACAATAAAACACATAATACATTTAAAAAACACACAAAAACACCACAGTTACAACACTTTTAAAAAACTTTTTTAAAAAAACCTTAATTGTGCCAGACAATTATTCATCGTGTAGGTCGTAGTGTGGTCCATGGTACACTGTCGTAAACTGTCAAACGAAATATAGTACGGTAGTTAGAAAACCAGTTTAAAATAGCCTAAGACTGTGTCATATAAACTATTACTTTTAAAATCCAGCTGATCGCTTAATAAGTTAGAAGGATTGTTATTAAACTCCTTATAAATTTCGAATTCTTCTAAGGCGTTTAACCTTAGAATTCTTCTACAAATATGAAGTAGAACCAGATTTTTGTCGAAATTAGTGTATGAATGATTATGATCAATTAAATGTTGAGCAAAGTTAGATTTTAATTTATGCTTGTTTTTATGCGGCAAATGTTCATTAAAACGGTCTTTAAATGCCCTACCCGTCTGTCCCACATAAATACTGTCACAATCATCACAGTTGATTTTGTAAACACCCGACTTCTTTTCGATTGGAATTACTCATTTGGGTCGTAATAATTTTTTAATATTATTGTTGGTGCGAAAAGTGACGGTAATATCATATTTCGCCAACGTATTTTTCCAACATATGCGGAACGGTGTTAGAATATTCCATGGATACGAATTTTTTATTCTTATTCTTAGATTGTGTGATGGGGTTCTGTTTATTTCTTATATGATTATGCAAAAGTTTATCAATCATTGATTCATGGTATCCGTTCGCTTGGGCTGATATTTAATGGTTTCTTATTGGTTTCCAATTCATCGTTGAAGTTGTAACGGTACATTTTTTACCGGTGATTTTTTTTTTAAACAAAGGCCAAGTACAAGGGAAACCGAAATTCCCCGGCCTATACGTTTGATGTGAGAGTCTAAGAAATTTCCCTGCGGTGCGGGAGAAAGGGAAATCCCCACTCTTAGCGCATGCGCAGACGACTTACCGAGCTAAGGAGGTCACTGCAACCAGAATACAAGTCTGTCTCTCACCGACTCTTGAACAGGTAAGACCTTCTCTAGTCTCTAGGCTAAGCACACGGTGCGATAAACCTTATAATCGCATATATTATTTCTCAAGACTATTTTTTTGTCGGTACGCCATAACTTCCTTAATACATCATCAAATTACATGAATGAGGCATCATTTTAAAGCTTTCCTTAACCACTACACGGGAAAAATAGACAAACAGCTTAAAATTCATGTTTTAATAACAAAAATTGATTTAAAAAACTTTTATATTATACTCTGTATGTTCCTAATGAAAGGCGCCATCTACTAACCATCTGTTTAACTAGCATGACAGCTGTTAGTTAGATTGTTTACACTGTAAGATTGTATAGGGAAACTGTTATTTATAAACCAATGTAAATAAATAAACTTAATTAACTGAATTAAATCAACGTGTTAAATCAGGTAAATGTAGGCCTACTCCGAACTTGCGAAATATTCGCACGGGTCAGCTAGTAATTTACTATTCTAAACACTTAGAAAATTTTTCATTTCGTTACACTACTTGCTACTGCTTGCCGATACTTGCACGCTTTGGCATGATTGTGTAGTGACCTAGTTATTATTACAATACTAACTATTTATAGGGCACGGCCTCTATTAGTATATATTTTAGTGTTTACGAAATAGATTATTAGTAATTAAATATTTTAAAACAAAATACTTTGAATTAAAAATACTTTAGATAAATAACCTAAATATTTTTCTAAACCGACGCTAAACAAAGCCTACCTTGAACTGTATTCGAAATACGGTTCGTAGGCCTAAACTAAATATTTCTTTAGATCGATTCGAAAC
>JAGFPH010000199.1:78534-106211 GCA_018207615.1 Philaenus spumarius | reverse complement strand
GAGATATTGATAGTTATTAGATAATCCACATATAGCATTTTTATTTTAATTTAAAACATATTTTTTTTAATTTTTGAACTTTTTACCGAACCCCATTTTTTTTAACACAGTATAACTTATCATTTATTTTATTTTTTGTAAACATCCGTTACAAAATCATGCACAAGTTATAAAATATTAGAGGACAAATTGTAAATACAGTACAGTCTCGCTAATCCGGTCGGCCCTAAAAAAAAAAAAAAATAGAAATTGCAGTATTTTACTGGGTACAGTACACGCAATTGAAGTTTGCCGAGAGCGAAAATAGTTAAGGGTTCATTTGTCCTTGGCTATATTTAGCGTGAAAAAAAAGCTCAGCCGAGGATAGAACGGGTCGGCCAATTATCTTTTGTCCCACAGTATTTCAAGGAAGTGACTCACTTCACCAGCTCGCCGCACTATACCTGACTGCAGACTGTCTAACTATCTGTCGAATCAACAGTCCCTTTTTGATTTGTTTCTTGCAAGACGTCTGGAGTGAAATTTTCAGAGCGCCCTATTCATTTACACTATGGTTTCAATAGCTGAAAATGCTCGAAAATCTTACAGTTTAATAGTGTGGGTAATGGTGTGTTCACAATTTGAAAATTAAAATGGTTTGGCACTTTAAAAATCGAATAAAGTCCAAACTTTTTTATACTTTTTAATTCGTGACATGAAAAAGTTGCATTGCGAGAAAATTTTTTGTTTTTAGGCCAGGTGCGTCCATGCAAGCGAGAGAAATGTAGCTGAATTTTTTGAAAAAATTAGCTATTGTAGTTTCTATCATACAACACTTAGAACACGATCTTCGTTTCGCGGGTAATGTGTACGGGCGGCCAGCCGGCGGCTCGCTACTTGCATCCGTCATATTGTGTGAGTATTTGATTCTAAAACTGGTTTCACTCTTGCGTTCGACTTGACCAGTCTATTTAATTCTGTGGTCACTGATATTTACTGTAGGCCTATACTGTATTACCAAAACAACAATTTTCTCACTAAAAACACAAACGGTATACATTTCATGAATTTTTTAGGCTTTTTCCGTCTAATCCGGACAGGGCCAGTCCCGTCAAGTCCGGATTAGCGAGACTGTACTACTGTAGTAGTAGGTCATTAATCATAGTAGTAGTAATCATTTTAAATAATTTTAGATCCGAAAATGCCCAAAAACGCAAGTGAATTTTGCCCAAATCGATCTATGTATCTCTTTTAGGCCTAAGTAAATTATTAGCTACGCACCAGTAAACGCTAAAAACTCCCGAACTAACATAAAAATTACAAATCAGGTTTTAAGGTGAATTTAACAACTATGAGTATATTTCACATTATTGGATACTGTTTCGATAATATATTATATTTAGTGGTTAAATCAGTGTATACAGTAAATTTAAACCCAGAGGATCTTGTCAAAGTATTAAGCTTTTTATCCAAATCAGTTGTTTTATTTATTATGGTTGTGTGACACGTTTGCAAAACTGCTAATTTTGTCCATAATTTTTATATTTTTTCAATTTTTAAATAGAAATTATACATATTTCCGGGATAAAAATTAGCCTACGTAAGCATCTTTTAAGCTAATGTAAACAATTGCCTATTATCTTTACTAATAATATTATAAAGAGGTAAAGTTTGTTTTTTGTTTGTTTGTATGTAGGGGGTAATCTCTGGAACTACTGAACCGATTGAAAAAATAGTTTTACTAATAAAAAGCTACAATATCCTTGTGTAACATTGGCTATAATTTATTTTGATAAAAACATTTTTTTTTATTTCAATATTTGTAGATTTAGTCGGAAAAGTTCTTAGGTTAGGCCTAGACTAATAAATCAACACATGTATTAGCATTTATTACCATAGCAATCAATTGAATAAAATAACAGTTAACATCTGTTTTTGCTTTAATATTTCCATTTAAAGCTAAGTTCAAACTTTGTATTTCTAAATTTTAGGTTAGGTTCTTATTAAAGTAAAGACCTGGCCTTAATGGTTCTTTTAACCTTTATTATAACTGCTGTTATAAAATATACGAAATAATTTGTTTTGAAAATTTAAGATTATTTGCCATCTTAGCTTTGGGGTTATATTATTAATGCTTCACCTTTATTATAAATAAATCGTAACACGATTATGTGTATAGAAGGTTCCAACGGGGTTGGCGTGCGGAACACGCAGGGTTTTCCCCTAGTTAAATATAATTTTAATAGTAAGATTATAATTTTATTATAGTCTATTAAAAAAACCTTGAGAAATTATAAGAAGATGGTAGTAAATTCTAGCGTGTGCTAAATTTTATAAATTAGAAACAAAGCAAATAGTTAATTAGTTTAAGCAAATGGTTGAAATTTCCAGCACATACTACCTTCTGTAGGTTATGGGATAAGAATGAGCATTTGCTTATAGTTTTTATTCATTGGCTAGCAAGCAAATTTTAAGTTTACTAAGCATATCCTTAGTTTTGGTTCTCCAGGGCTAATGTTTCCTACATTCCATCCCTACTGCTTAGGCTGCCGAAAAATAATGGATATCACTTTGAACATTTGTTATAAATTTTGATGATGGTAAAATAAAATTCTTTACTTTATTCAATAAAATTCTTTGTCCTTTATTTTCAATATTTTAATCAACCGGGCCTCTTTTAAGCCAACATAATTTAGTGAAAAACGATCACTGTTTTATAAAAACGAGAAGTTTTAATGCATTTTCTTTTTCAACGAAGCAGCACTTTACACTATTAACTATTTTCTAAGATATTTTATTCCTCCAGCTTCTACTTTAAAAGGTATTTTCTGGCTCATTAATAGAGGGTAGAAGAAACCGCTTATCATCCGGTCTATATAAAAGCATTGAGCCTACTTTGTCACCCGCTTATAGGGGAAATGGAAAGTAACTCAATAATTTTTATATGACCACTTTTCCGCCCGCTAAATCATAAGTTAGCAAAACAGCTGCTGTAACAACAACGCACCAATGAACTTCCTTGTCTGTGTATGCTTGGCAAAACCTAAATTGTTTTTGAAACTATGAATGTCCATGTTTTAGTAAATTTTGTTTCATAGTAAAATGCAAATTATTTACTAAAAAACTGTTGCTGGAGGAAAAATGTTGTGCGTCTCACACGAAGATAGTATCTTTTAGTCGACTGTCCCCACTACACTCGTGGGGTAACACTTCCTTTAAGACACAAATAACGACAACAATGCGAATGCATTCGAATTAATAATAATTTTGTTTACAGATTTGTATCATGCAAGAACACTTCAGTCATTTCGTTCCCGACGAAAAGTATGTCGATACACCCAGTGGATTATTGCATTTCCTGAGGGACAAAGTGCTCGATTGCACTGATCAGACGCAAATCAGAGAACTATTCTTGGACGTCTTTCCATCGATCACTATGAATCTATACAAACTTCTACAAGAGACCACTTGGATCTATCACCCAACTTTGAAGCAGTATGATACAATAGAAGACTAGGACAAAATCTGAGATCTACTTCTTTAGGAAATAAATTTTAAAGTCAATTTTAACCGAACGAAACTAAATTTAGTTTCACTATAAACTGAAAATTATGTAAATATATTAAAATCTTTGTTTGACGATTGATTATAGGACACTGTAAACAAGCTTAATATTACAACCGTAAAAATTATACTGTAAATAATTATACATACATTATTTATTTTAAACAAAACAATTTTGTGTTTCTTTTAGTCAAATGACAAAATGTAGGAACCGTAGGCCTATTTATACAGCTTTATTAAAATATGCTGAGTGAGGACGATAATAAAATACAACTGTGAGCCATACAATTTATAAGCCATTTTAGGCATCTAATAGTTTAATTGTAAATTGAAACACAAATAAAACACATGTATGAGTTGACGTTTGTAAGAGTGAGGTGGAATGGATAACACAGGTGTATGAATATTTTAGTTGCTAAGCAAAATTTGTTCCCACGGCAAGATAATTTGCTTTTCTGGATGTGAGGAAGGAAAGGCAGTAAAGCTGGCCACTCACGGTCGATCTATCGAGCCAAACGTAATACCAAAACTCCAAAAATGTATCGTTAGTGTAAAAACCCGTTAAGATTCAAATGAAGTGGTGCAACGTAACGGAAAACCAAACGATTGGAAATCAGTCATGCCACTCTATTTGGCTTTCGCTCCGTATCGCCGTGAGTGGGAAAACAACTTGGAAGTTTGCGCCAAATGGAACGATGGAACTATCGTTAGTGGCGAATCTCTATACGACAATTGAACAGTCGTTCGAGTAAACATCATGGCTCCTTTTAGTTAAGCTTTTGAGGTACGCATCTATTAAATTTAAATAATTTTTATCTCGGTTATTTAAGAAAAACCATTTTGGAATTCATAAAAACTAATTAACTCGAAAAATATCAGTGTTATTGTAAAACTACAAACACATCTTTATTCTTTATAAATTACTAGCTGACCCGGCAAACGTTGTTTTGCCATATAAATAATTTTCAAGTAATTTCTAGTGTAGACAAAAAATAGCTTAATTATTGTAAGTATTTAAGGCTCGGCTCTTCACATTCAAAACTACGATATTGGGTACCAATTTCAATGTTAAATAACCAAAACATACCTTCACTATAAAGCATATTTTTGTGCTGTTTTTGTTAAAAAACGAAAGCTGTATTTTTTCCTTCAAGTAAAATAGATTGTGGGTGTGGATTGCTAAGGATTTTTGCAATATCTCTTTTTGCAACTGAGAAAAAAATTAATAAAGTTTACTATTTTTTACTATTTATATCATACGTTTATGAAAACAATAAAACGGTTTCTGAAAATGTATTCGGCAATCAACATCCGCAGACAGTACTTCAAAATGAAACAAAATTTTTAAATTTATTCCACGAATTAACGGAAAAAAATGACTTATTCTGTAGCATTGCTCTTATGGGAATCAGATTCAATATGGCGGGCAGGGAAGCGCCCCCTTAAGAATATGGTATATGCGTGAAATAGGCATGGAGCGCTGTGAACGATGAGGGAATATATAAATAACAAAAGGCAAACATTATTTTTAAGTTATTACAATTTATTCTCAAAAAATGCTTACGTTGAGTAACAGTATTACTTAAAAGCCCAAAAACACACTGCCAGTGTAATTTTCCTAGGGTAACTACCCTGGACATTTTCTAAATAATGAAAAACATCTGTTTTCTCTGGCTTGTATCTCGGAATCTATAAGAGATATCTTTCAGGAGAAAAAAGTCGATGAAATTTGGACTTTTGTGTTTCTTGTGTGAAACAATCATGTCAAAATGTTTTATAGTTTTTCTGCTATAGTGGTTTTAAAAAAGGCTTGCAACTTGAAAACCTGGAAATGCTTAAAACACGATTTTGTAAACGGTTAAAGGATAAGAGAAAACCTTTTTCAGTAAATATTCTCTTTTCAATTCTAAGTCTTTTGAGGTACGTATCTATTAAATTTAAATAATTTTTATAGCCGTTATGTAAGAAAAACCATTTAAGAATTCATAAAAAGCTGAATAACTTGAAAAATATCAGTGTTACTGAAAAACTACAAACACATTTTTATTCGCTATACAATTACCCCTATGTATATTTTGATAACCCTGTCGGAGCAAAATATTTTCTGAATTAATTTTTTGTTGAAATATGTACATTTCTGAAATTTTTTTCTCAAAAACTACAGTAGATATTAAAAATTTGAAAGTGTCTTTTTAGACTTTCATATACATTAAAAAATTATTTAATAACTGTCCTTTTTATTTCCACCTTTGAAAAAATGCTTACATTGAGTACAAAGCCTACAGTTGCCTACTTTGGGCATTACAGTTTAACTTAAAAGCCCAAAACTCCCAGTGTAATTAATTGTTTTGAAAAATGTTGGTACGTATTTTTTCTACTCACCATACAGCTTTGTTTAATCCAATAAAAGTCTTAGAATTGAAAAGAGAATATACAGTAATTTATTGTTAGAATACTGTATATAAAATATATAACATAACTCAATATGGGAAGATTTGTTTCTGACAAAATAATAGTAAACAATAATAATTACCAATATTTAAATTCATTTCTCAGTTTTAAAATTAATGATTTGCTATAATTATGAATATGAAGAAGTTATAAATAAAAAATGAACATTTAAACCTAAATATGAAAAACAAAGAAAGTGTCCTCAATTACCCGAAAAAGTATTAAACATTTGAAAGTTAGAGACAAACTTAATCTATATTACAATTAATTTTTGTTTGTATCCAAGTCACTTTTTTAAAAATTTTATTACAATTAAGTCACATGACTCATCAAGTAATTTATCTCCATACAAACAAATATATCATAGACGTATGTCCAAGATCTGGCTCATCAGCCAGGCTCTCACTCCACTAGCACATCAAGTCACAAGGCTTTGTCCTCTTCAATCTGCACTGATCCTGGTGGAACTGAGGAGCGGCAAAACTTCAACGTTAGTGTGTGTAGTCAATCTCTTACTATGTTTTGTTGCTTTTGTTTTAATTTCCTCTATAACAGCATGTATTCGTAAGTCCCGATGAATGTTATCGTTCCTTACATACCACGGAGCGTTACATATGCTACGCAATACTTTATTTTGAAAGGTTTGTATCACCTTGATGTTTGTTCTTGGTACAACCCCACAGTTGGATACCATATGTCCACACAGGCTTTAGTACTTGCTTATATATTAGCAACTTGTTGTGCAAAGAGAGGTGGGAGTGTATTCCCAACAGCCACTGCATCTTTTTCAATATAATATTTGATTCCTGCCTTTTCTTTTTGACATATTCTTTCCATCCAAGTTTTGTATCTAAGGTCATACCAAGATATTTAGCTGTATTCGCGTATGGAATTATTTGTGAGTTGATAGTGACTGCGACTGGGTCAACTTTACGATTCGTAAAATTTACATGCACTGACTTGAGTGACTTCTCTCATTCAGCTTGATCCTCCATTTCTTTGTCCATTTAGTAATTTCATTAACAGCATTTTGCAATTTATTGGTTGCGTCTTCCACATTTTCCGGAACTACTATAATAGCTGTGTCATCTGTGAAGGTGGTCATACTGGTATTCTCCATCACTGGTATATTCCGTGTGTAAAGCAAGTACAACACCGGACCCAGAACACTTCCTTAGGGAACTCCAGCATGTGTCATTTTAACCTCGGAGTACCTGTACTCATGTTCAACTTTAACTCTGAAGTGCCGACCTTCTAGATAAGACTTTAGAATGAGGTACCACTCGTAGCTCAATGTGCTATACAGTTTATGTAGAAGCCCCCTGTGCCGTCAAGGTCTCTAGATAGAAAAGGTTACCTCATAGTCATGTAAACAAAATCAAACCCCTCGACCCGTTCCCTGTCCAGTGACGTCATTATAGTATAAAAACACCGTGCTACCATGAAAGATGTATGTTTCATCATACAAGTCACCTCATTTTTTTAAAATAAATGTATTAAACTATTTTTGGGGTTGCAGTTTTTTAAAGTGATACTTAAGTTACACATTTCAACATTTGTAATTGTAAGAATATATCTTAACCTTTTTAAAAACATTATGTTTATGTCATTAATTTGCAATTTACAATAATAACAAAAGTATAATCATACAAATTTTAATTTATATTTTTACTGACTAAAATTTAAAATAAAAAGCTATCTTGGTAATACATTTTAAATTATATAACTAAAAAGCAGTCATTAAAATTGTATTTAATATTTTTTACAGAATAAAAAAGAAAAAATGCAATCACGATAATACATTTTAATCTATATAATAAAAATTAAATGCTATTCGTTGGTAAGCATCACTTGAGAACGGCTGGACCGATTTTGCTATTTTTTGTTTTAAAATGTTCGTAATAGTCCGAATTAGGTTTTTATGAAAAGACATTTTTGTGTGGGGTAACGTAAATACAGTGTGGGGTAACGTTTTAACTTATTTTTTAAAACTAAATTTAACAAATAAAAAGTAATGTTTAACTTTAATTTTCTTTCAATTAGTGTGTTCTGTCCGGACGAGCCGACGTCTCGAAAAAGTGTTTCATCTTTTCACTAGTTTTAATTTAGATTAACAAACTAAAAGTAAACACAAACAAAAATCAACGAAAAATGCTTACTGTATTAAAATTCAATTAAAACATCGGTTGTTACATATCTATATACAAGAGATATGCTGTTTAAAATATTGTTTACATAAAATATATCATATCTATGAATTGTTTAATATTTTTCAAACATATTTTCGCTTTAAAAAAAATAATAATAAACAAATTGTTTGACACCATGCAAACCATAAACATATATGAGTTTTAAAATAATTATAATGAAAACTAAACAAATAATCTAAATGAAACTAAAATCCATTAAAATATCACATTTTTATCTTTATTTTGATATTTAATTGTATATTTAAATACTAAACAGTATATTATAATACTAATCAATATATTTATGCCGTCAAACATTCACAAATAATGAGTAACGCGTATAAACGTAAACGACAGAGCTTTGATCACTGTCTAGTTGTACCAATAACTACGTCACAGCCTACACTCCACTTTTTTTGATATTTCCCGAATGAGGTAACCTTTTCTATCTAGAGACCTTGCTGTGCCGTACCTTGTCAAAAGCCTGTGACACGTCTAGGAATAAACTTGAACTGCTTGGCTTCAAACGACTTTTCGATTATATTGACGATTCTATGAACCTTCTCTATGGTTGAGTGTTTCCTTCTGAAACTGAATTGGTGGTCAGGAATCAGTTTCCCTTCTTCTATAAGATTTCTAGGATTCTAAGTAGGAGTTTCTCAAATATTTTTGAAGTTAAAGGCAGTAGGCAGATTGGTCAATAACTTATAAATTTGTTAAGAGGCTTGCAGGCTTTGGGATAATAATTACTTCTCCCGTTTTCCTTTGACTTGACACATGTTTTAATGTAATAGCTCCATTGATTTGCTGAAGAAATTTCTTTACTGCTATTTCAGGAAATTCTTATAAAATCTTATCCAAGTCACTGATTTAATAAAAGGATAGTATGTCCGCCTATGTGACTTTTTTTGTAATATAAGTAGTTTACTTACTTTACATAATATACTGTTGGCTGACGCGTTTTGGAACTAGTTTTCCATCTTCAGAATATTGTTCGCTTGAGGTCGTTAATACATTGAAATAAATAAATTATAGTACAACACAACACATATACATGAAACGTTTCCCCTTTTTATTTCTTCCAAACGTTTCACTAAAACCGACCTTTAAATATCTTTCCGAATCCGGCAGCTCCCGCCATCTAGCGACACAACGACAAACTTTAACTTCACTCCAAGCAGTACTGTTGCCTTATCGCTGTTCTCCATTCTGTTGCTTATCGCGATACCCCATCAGCTGTTTGGAAGTTTCTCGAAACGTCTCTAGTCTAACCAACGGCCATTTTAAAAACTCCATTCTTCATCATGGCACACAGCTCTTGAAGGTTGTACCTACACTTCTACCTGCAAATACTTTCTGATATGGACAAATAATTTCGTTCTGTTAACCAGGTGCGTTATTAATTTATTTAACATTAATGTCATGCTCCTTAACAGGGGAGTATACGTTTAAAACCTTGTATAATTATGCCATGTTTAGGTTACGTCATGCAAACCTGAAAGATTACCTGGTAAACTAAATTTTGCAAAAATTACTACCATAAATTCTCATTTTATTAACAATTAGTGTAACAAATAGCTTTCAGCAATTTAACTCTTAATGTGTTCATCTTAAACAAAGCCTAAATGTTGTGTGAGTAGTGCTTACAACTAAAACAAGTTAACAATTATTTGAATGTAATAGTTTTTCTACTTTGCTAAAGCTAGTTAACAATTATTTTGAAAGTAATACATTTTCTACTTTGCTAAAGCTAGTTAGTAACATTATTTGAAAGTAATACTTTTCTACATGGCTAAAGCTAGTTAACAATTATTTGAATAAATAAATGAAAACTTTTTGTACTATTTCACAAAGCTTTATTGAGCCGTGCCGACCTAAAGACCTCTCAATAAAGCTTTGTGAAATAGTACAAAAAGTTTTCATTTATTTATTTATAGTGGAATTTCACCAAGAACCAACGGTCGTTAGTATTAATAGTTTAATTATTTGAATGTAATAGCTTTTCTACTTTGCTAAAGCAAATATTGTCAGTTTTGCAAACCTAAATTAATTTCTCATGGTTGTTGTAATAATGTTTTAATTTTAAAAACAGGAGCTAAATGCTGTATAAGTCATGTTTGAAGCTAAAACAATTTAACAAAGTATTTGAATATTATAGACCTTTTAACATCACTTTTATAAGTTTGTGAAGCAAAATCAACATCTCATAATGCTGTAATAATATACCAAACCTGACTAGAGGTTAATAGTTGTGTAGGCTATTTTTCAAAGCCAGAACAAGTTCTAAGTTAGTTTGCCACAAAATATTTGCTGGATTTTGTTACAAAGCCAGTGTTACCAGTTTTAAAATGTTTTACCGCCCACCCCATGTTAAACGTCCCTATCCCGAGCGGCATGTAAAGTTCTTGTTTACAAGCTGCATGATATGTAATAGAAGCTCCATGATATGTAATAATGCATGTTATTTCATTACAACCCGCTACTAGTTCGAGAAGTGGTCGCAAGAGCGCTAGTAGTCAGCGTCAGCTGTTTAATTTGAAACAATCAATTTTGCCATAACATATATGGCAAGTAAATTGCTGTGTTTTCAACATATATAGCAAGTAAATTCGTGTAATTTGTTGTAATATTTGCCATTTCATAAAATAATAAATGTGTATTTAGTTGTAATGTCTCATTGTTATTTATATGCCTCGTTGTAAGAGGGGGGTGCTGACTTAGGGGGGGGGGGTGGTAAAGTTGTGTACGTACCTAAAGCTGTAAGCGCCATGACAGCCTTGGGCTTTAACGCACTCGTGCTACGCACTCGTGCCCTCAAACTTCGCCCTCGGCTTGTAATTAGCGCTCTTACAGCTTAAGGTACGTAAATAACTATTATACACTTTTGACTATGTGTACACAAACTATTACTTTACTAAAATCAGCTGAGGTAAAGCCTGTTTAACAAATTGTGTGCTTGCCTATGAGTTTTTCAGTATTTTTCACTAAATGTCTAAAACATATTTATCAAAACTAAGTTAGCTGGTTTACATGTCTGAATCTGTTGAGAAACTGAAGCAAATCAGTTACTTATGCATTGTTTTTCTTTGTTAGCTTTGCTGGTTCAAGTTTGGGAGCTACAGACACTCCACCAAAACCTAAAACAAATATATTTGCAGGGATAGTGACGTATTTATTTCTCATCTCAAATGAGATGAGGCAAATTCTATAATTAAACTATGTGTTAGTTTAAGAAAGGTGTTAGTAATGAATAGTAGCATGCTTGTTTCGAACTATAAACTAGAAATTTGACTTTTAAAATCTACTTTTATGCCCATAAGGTTGTTTTAAGTTGGCCAACGATTTTTTTTTATTATTTAAATTTACCTGTCTCATGTGAGACATCTTTTTCTTTGCTCTGTCTTTTGCTTTTGCCAAATGGCTACTTTAATAAAATTTCATGTCAATATTTATATGTTTTTTATTATTTAGGTTCAAACCTAACCTCATTTTGATTTTGTTTGTCTATGTAATATATATATATGTATGTTTTTGTAAGTGTACTCTCCCAGAGGAGCAAGGTTTTTCCAAGGTTTAAAGGCGTTAAATGTAGTATCGTGAATAAGGTGTTTTTGTGGCTTTTCGAGTGGTTACGCTGCGACCTCCATCTTGAAATCGATCCATTGCGACTTTATACTTCCATCTTAATGCCACAGGTGGTCGATGGCGTAACATACACACGCACAATAACACAATATCACAAATAATACAACCGCGTGTGCACACCATCGAATACTTTTGACTACTGAGGATACGCGGGGTCTCTGACTTGTAGTACCGCTTACTGTCTGCATTTCATTTCAATATTCCTAGAACGATATCAACAATCAAATCCAGTTCACCCTCGAATTGGAGTTGGAGAGGATGTTGAATTTTCTAGACCTTACGTTACGGGGATCAGAACCGACGTACTCCAAGACAGGATTTTCAGAAAACCCACAACTACTGTTTCCACGATTCATGCGGAATTCCACCATCCAATTGCGCAGAAAATGGCTACTTTCATAGATTTATACACAGATTAATGTCAATACCACTCAGTAAGAAAGATTTCCATAACAAATTGAATACCATAAAATACATAGCCGTGGAGAACGGATACAGGAGTTCCACGGTGGATGAAATATTTAAAAATTATACAAGGAATAAGGAGAAACCAATGAAAGAACGGGGAAAAAGACCTTCAGATCCACTGAATATGGGGGTTATCCTACCTAACATCCTAACCAACACACTGAGGAAGGTAGACGTAAGCATTTCGTTTCGCACTTCCAACAACATTACGAACATTATTAAACCCAAAAAACAGAAGTCCGTTGGAACAGAAGTCAGGGATTTATAGGATCAATAATTGTAACGAATGTGAGTGTTTTTATATAGGTCAGACAGGGAGGCATTTAAAAAAACGGTATAAAGAACACCTTCCAAATAACAGAGCAACTTATGCCAAGCCTAATTATGCACGCCACATTGTGGAAGAAAACCATTCAACACTTTGAATGATTCTAACTTTGAAACGAACTTCCAATCATTACATATATGCAAAAAGAGCAAACAAAAGGACTCGCTTGAGGAATACGAAATATACAAAGCGCAGTTAAAAAGTCCAGAACATAATATGTTAAATGATCAATTGAACTTTAAGTCCAATCTCTTGTATGACTTTGCTAGGAATATTGATATGAAATGTAAACAGTAAGCGGTAATGCAAGTCAGAGATCCCGCGTATCCTCAGTATAGTTAAAAGTATTTGATAGTGTGCACACGTGGTTGTATTATTTGTGATATTGTGGCATGTGTATGTGTTGTGTTGTACTATAATTTATCTTATCTTCTAAAGCGAGAGATAATTGTTTGTCTGCTAAATGGATCTGGAATCTCCGTCTAAGGATTTTTCATTTTTTCATTTTATATGGGGCTTTTGGCCACGAGAAATCGATTGGAAATGGTCACCAGTCTGGGAAAATTCGTTTTCTACGTCTTTTTATTAAATTAAAAAGTGAAATTTGTCCATTTTAAACAATACAAAGCACAGCTGATGCAAATGTTTTCAATGCAATTACAATAATCATCTGCTTTCTTTTAAACTGTATATTTTATTAGAGGTAAGCCTAAAGTTGTATCTATTTATAGTTACCATGGCAACGAATACTTCTGCTAAATAAACATACCCTTTATTTAGTTGTTTAATGTTATAGGCCTAACCTAAACGATGTTCACGGAAATTTGCAATAATAGTTATTGACGTGAGCGAACTAGGCCCTAGGCCTAAATCGATATTGAAATATTAAACTTTAATTTAGGCCTGACTTATTTCTGAGGCATAGCGTTGAGATTATGGTTAATCCTTTAAACTGTATTTTTATTACAGGTAATCCTAATGTTGTATATACCCTTTATTTAGTTGTTTAATGTTATAGGCCTAACCTCAAAACTCAATAATCCAATATTTATTATTGAAATCATAGCCCTGCTTATAATTGAGCTTTAGCTCGGTCTCCAGGTACTTTATTTTAATGTATTAACAACCTCAATAGAGCGATATTCTGAAGATGGAACTAGTTCCGAAACGCGTCAGCCAACAGTATATGTAAATTAAGTAAACTACTTATATTACAAAAATAAACGGTATCAGGAAACTGACACATACTTTCTTCCTCATTATAGGAACTTAATAAAAAAATATTATTTCATGAAGCTAATTATAGTTTTTTTATTTTTAAGAGTTATTTTCACATAAAAATCCATAAAATAACGGAAAAACCAACTTTTCTCAAAAACGGCTCGAACGATTTTGATTAATACTTTATGGTTTATAGTATTTTAGGTCCCTAATAAACTATAAAATTTTAATAAAAATCGTTAGAACCGTTTTTGAGAAAAGTTGATTTTTCCGTTATTTTATGGGTTTTTATGGGAAAATTACCCTTAAAAATAAAAAATTCACAAAAATGAAAAAAACCGCCTGGAGATACCGTGGATTAGTACCTCCATACCAAATTTCATCAAAATCGGACTACTGGTTTAGGCTCTAGGTCTGATAACATCCACAGACACACACACACACACAGACACCCCCACAGACACACGCACACAGACATCACTCAGAAAACCACTTTTTTAGGTTCAGGGGGACCCAAAACGGATATTTCCACCAAAAACTCAAAGTCGAAAATTTTGACGAATACAATACTTTCTCCATAACTATGGGAGAAAGTAAAAGTGACATAGGCGGACATACTATCGTTTTATTAATCTATATTATTAGTATTTCCTTTAATATTATCTCTATATTATATAATTAACATATAAACTGAGGTCACTTCTCAAAAATCACTTCAAGTTACAATGAATAAAATACAATTAGTTAACAATAAAATATAAACTTCACTTCCTAGAGAGTTCATTGGACAGCCAATCCAGACCTTCATATAGCCCTTGACCTCGGGGAGCACAGCTTCCTTGAATATACCAGAGTCGATTGCTCAGCAGGTTCAAACCCAAGGCTTCCTTCAGCTGTGCAATATTCATAGCATTCGGTAGATCCTGCTTGTTTGCGAATACAAGCACAACGGTATCTTGTAATTCAGTTTCTTGTAACAAACTGTACAGTTCTACCTTTGCTTCCTCTATACGTTGCCTATCGCTTGAATCGACAACGAATATAAGACCTTGTGTGTTCTTGAAGTAGCGTCGCCACAGAGGTCGAATTTTATCTTGACCACCGATATCCCAAACGGTGAAACAAATATTGTTGTATTCTACAGTTTCAACGTTAAAGCCAATAGTCGGAATCGTGGTAACTATGTCACTGAGTTTCAGTTTATACAAAATTGTTGTCTTCCCAGCAGCATCTAAGCCCACCATTAGTATTCTCATTTGCTGTTTTTCAAACATTCGAGCTAATAAATTTGAAATTGTTAGACCCATTTCAATTATAAATAAATAGACTAGATGTTGTAATTTATAGGTTAAGACTGATTGAAGTTTGTAAATACAAGAATTGTTACAAATTATTTCCACCAGCTGATTAATTACACAACTAAAAATAGAAATAAAAACAGCTGATGATGTAGAAGCCAGGTACCCTATTACAACAGAAAGAAGTTTGAATCAATAATATTATGCCATTGTTTATTTGATAATGAGTTGTCAAATACATCCATTGTAAGGGCTTATTTTATGCAAATAAGTTTAATTATATAAGTTACTAGCTGGCCCGATCCGGGTTTGCACGGATAGGAAAATCAAAGTTAAATGTAGATTAACAACAACAAAAATATCAATAAATATATTACACTATGTATTTCTTATAGGGATATTTAGTAACTTTGACCCTCCCAAACCCCCTTAAAATTTAAAATTTTACTTTCTCCACCCTATACGTAGTATATGGAGAAAGTATTGTTTTCGTAAAAATGTTCGAATTTGAATTTTCAGTTGAATTATCTGTTTTGGTGCTCCCAGAACCCCCAAAAATTGTTTAGTGCAATTATCTGTGTTGGTGCTCCCTGAACCCAAAAATATTTTTAGTGGAATTTTTTGTTTTGGTGCTCCCTGAACCCAAAAAAGTGTTTTTAACGTGGTGTCTGTCTGTCAGTGTGTCAGTATGTATACACGACCAGAGGGGACACTATTGGTCCGATTTTCATGAAATTTGGTATGTAGGTACTAAACCCTAATATCTCCAGGCGTTTTTTTCATTTTTTGGAATTTTTAATTTTTAAGGGTAATTTACCCCAAAAAACCAATAAAAACCGACAAAAATGCAAATTTCTCAAAAACGGCTCTAACGATTTTGATCAAATTTTCAGTATTTATAGTGCTTAAGATGCAAAACAAAATGACACCACCCGCTTTTATCAAAACTTCGGCGTTTCATAATTATGGGGAAATGTAAAAAAATAAACAAGTTTATGTTGTCAATCTAGCATCACGGCGACGGCCGCACGGGGTAGAACAACGGTAGCGAGGACGGCCAGTAATTCAAAGGTCGCGCGATCGAATCCCGCCTGGGACAATAACTTTTTTATACGATTGACGTAGGTAGAATATTATTTTTTTGTTTTGTTCTAAAAAGTAGTAAATAAAATGATTAAAAACAATATTATTTTGACTACAGTAAGTTGGGAGAAAGTTTGTGTCAGTTAACTGATACCGTTTATTTTAAAAACCTTTCTTAGCGAGCACCTAGGGCCCTAGAGGAAGCTACATACCAAATTTCATTCCAATCCGTTCGGTGGTTTTTTTAGTAACTTTGATCCCCACCAAACCCCCCTAAAATTTCGAATTTTTTGAAAACCTTTCTTAGTGAGCACCTAAGGTCCTAGAGGAAGCTACATACCAAATTTCATTGTAATCCGTTCGGTGGCTTTTTTTAGTTGACTCCACAAACCCCCCTAATATTTCGTCACAATGGTTTGTCCCAGTCTGTGTGTATTCCAGTCCAGTTTCACAATAGAAAATTAATAATACAACAAAAACAGAAAGTGTAAAAATATGTTTGAAGTTTCTGATTTTATTAAAAAAAAAAAAGAAATGCATCTGAAGAAGATTAAATACATTTGAAGAATTATTCCACTATCTGTTTTTTATGTGGATTGCACAGCTAGTTTTGTATCCTTCTTTTCTAAAACATATTTTCTTTGTTAGT
The DNA here is from genome assembly GCA_018207615.1 of Philaenus spumarius. Taxonomy (NCBI): domain Eukaryota; kingdom Metazoa; phylum Arthropoda; class Insecta; order Hemiptera; family Aphrophoridae; genus Philaenus; species Philaenus spumarius. Next base: position 89,336 of record JAGFPH010000199.1, on the reverse strand, counting down.
TTGTAGACTTATTGTGAAACCTAAGTAACAAAGGAGTTTATATTTTAAAAGAAGACAGAAATACTATGATTACTATAAATAATAATTATTCTTCTAAAAATCTTTAACTAATCTTTATAGTTTGGACGGTTCAGTGTAGGTTCATTACGGGACCGAGATTTACAAATTGATATTATTTTTTTTGTTATTGATTAAAATACAAGGTAGGCTAATGCACCAAACCAATGGATAATTTTATTAGCAGTTAATAATTTCGATTTAGGTAGCAGCACTTACTGGACTAGAGCAGGATTATTATAGTTTCAAATTTAAAATACTTGGTTGCAGCACCTTACTGATACAAGAAGCTGTAGTCGAAATGGAATTATCGATAGACATTTATATATTATGCATTGTTTCAATATAATTTTTAACAGTGAGTGAGACGCGACGAATTTCCTAAAAAAAGTGCCGCTTTACTGAGAAAAATTGGATTCGTTCTTGATTAAAGTATGTAGATGTAATTTTAAACTGTGTTTATTTGTATTATTTATATAATGTTTCTTTCTCATATTATCCACCTGATTTCTAGTTCAAAGATTTTATCTTTTTAGGTTGACCAGCCTGATTGAAATTTATACCAGCTGTTTGCAGCATTGTTGTTTAGTTCATTCGTTGAGCGTTGTATATGTTTATTATTGTTTTATTCAATATTCAAGACATCTACTGTTTTGAAAGTTTTAAATTATTTTATTGGTTTTTTTTAACGAAGTATTGATTTATGAACCCGTCAGATTTTCAATCGTGACCATGACGGCACGACCAGTGAGGTCATTTCATAGTGAAGTGAAACAAAGCACCTAAAATGTGAATAGGCCTAGGTGTTGCTTGAGAAAGGACTGAATTGTACTGTGGCTTTTAGGCTACACCTAAAAAGAAAATTAATAGTAGACCTGAGAAACATCATTACAAAGATTCAGGTAACATTATTGTGGTACTTTTTAGACTAAAGAAACACTGGGACATTTTCAGTGTAATAGGTTATAGTCTTGTAGGGTACCTACAGTTCCAATTTTTAGTATTTTTTAGGAAAGTTAAGTTGTGGTGTAGGCTAAAAACTATAATAGGTACACTGTTATGAACAGCACACACACTGTGACTGGCAACTGTAAATTAATAATTTAGGTTCAGGTTTTTTTAATTTTTATTGTAGTTTAGAGTGTACAACTGTATTCACTGTAATTTTATCAAAATACATTCCACACCTAAAATAAAAAAAATACAAGTTTTTTGTTCAGTAAGCTTCTAAAGGCTATTGATAATAATTCTGATAAACCTATGTTTTGTACAAGTTAGTATATTAATTATTGTCTATTATTATTATTGTCGGACTACAAGGAAAGGCTACTTTATCTTTTTCGTGCTATCGGCGAGGTTTACGACCCCCGGTAAAAAACCCGATGAATTGGATACTGCAGCTACACAGTACTCGGATACAGAAACTGATCCAGATGACTTTTTATTAAGTTTTCATCATTATTAAAAATTTCCGACATTTACTTTTTTCGTTAGTTCTTGTTCAATATAGAGGCTATTCTCTAACTAAAATATCATACAATTAAATTACCTATTTATATAAAAGGTGTTGTGACTTATGACTGCTGTTGTGACAGGAACCACAGTTAGTAGGACCAACTAACTGCACTTAAGGTTTACGCACGGGCCTGGCTGTGAGGCTTTCAGCACAGCGTAATTAACTCGGCTGGAGGCTACACACTTGCTAGTGGAGTCCTGCGCATTTCTTATTTATTACTGTAATGAGTGCTGAGGAGTAACAAAAACATGTTATTTATGGTGGGGGTAAAAACTAAGTAAGTAGGACCACCAGTTTTCCCGATATTGTAAATGCAGGTTTTCCCAATATTTAATCTTCCTAACATTTCCAGTGACTTCTGCAAGTGCAGAAAGGCCTTTGTGTAAGCTAAAAATTATCTTCGCAACACAATGTCGCAAAAACGTTGAAGTTGTTTGGCAACAATATCTACAAACTAACGAGAGAGCGATGAGTGTTGATTTTAGTAATGTGATAACCACATTTGCAACTGAAAAGTAAAGGAAAAAATTCTTTTGAATTTGAAAGAGCTGTAAATGTAAAGTTTTCTTCAATATTAGACATTTGTAAAATACTATAAAAAAAGCATTATGGTGAGAAAAACAGCAGTTTTGATAAATTATCATTTAGGCTATTCATTTAAGTTAAAGTTGTATTATAAAATCTATTAACAAAACAATTCAATTTAATTTTAAGATCTTTAGCACTGGTTATATTTACCCAATTACCGCTCTGAAACATATTTATATAAATAAAACTATAAGGCCAACTTTAAAATTATGATATGAATTGAATGAATGAATGAATTTTTTTATTTCCCCTTAAGTACAATAATTGGCTTGTTACATAATATTTACATTTAAATAGAATTACATACCATCACATGTAGAAATCTTAGCATACATAGGTGTTGTAAGTGTTCAATATTGTTTAATTTTACTAATAATAACATAACATAATAATAATAATAACATAACATAAATATTCTAAACTAACATAAAAATGCCAATTAGGTATAAGTATTTACGAAAAAAAAAGAAGGAAATTAGGTAACCCTTTTGGCAATGCCAGCTTTGGGTTTACCTTCAATAAAAAGTGAACAAAAATACGAGCAAGAGACTGTCAACAAGTCGCTGCCCATCCCCGCAGCTTAAAAAGTAATTTCCCTTTTTAACTTGGTTCTATCCCGGAAAAGTCCTCCCCTTTAAATAAAATACTGCTTATTCCCCCACTTCAAAAAAAAAAGAACTAGTTAATACTGTCTATATACTAATTTGATACTAATCTATACCAGGCAAACAAAGATTTCCTCAATATTATTATACTGCAGTAGCCAATTGTCAGTTCTTTTTAAAAATGTTTTGGTTCCAAGAATTTTTTTAATATCTAATGGTAAAGAATTTAAAAACTTAAGTGCATAGTATGGATAGGTTTTCTGATAAAAAGTCAGCCTAGGCTTTGGTAAGATGTAGAACTGGTCCCTACGTGAATAAGCCATTGTAGATTTGGCCACAGCCACCTTGTTTTCAGCCACCATCTTCAGAACTGTCCTGACATAAACTCTGCGAAGAGACAATATACCTAACTGTTTGAATACTATTTCCGAACTATCAGTTCTCGATCTAAAGAGCATAGATTTCATGATATGTTTTTGTGTTACTATGACAGGCATTAGTGTGGATAGGTATGTGCCCCCCCAAGCAAATATACCGTAGCTCAGCTTGGAATGAACAAGTGCATAATAAATAATCTTTAGCAAATCATAGTCGCAAATTGATCTTAAATAATACATGTATTTTAATATTGTTAACAATTTGCTATTTAATTCCTTAACATGGTATTTCCAATTGACTTTACAGTCCAACGTAACCCCAAGATATTTTAAAGCTCTGACTCCACTCAATGTTTCACAATTACATCCAATTTCTCGTGTACATGACAACAAATGATATTGAACTTCATGGTCAAAGTTATATTCATTTTTCAGGTCAAAAATTATATATTTTGTTTTATTACTAAGCACCATATTGTGTTGTGTAAACCACCAGTGAATAGATAGTAGATCTTGGTCAAGATCCCTTCTAACAGTTTCCAAGTCCCTACCGCTATATACTAAGGCCGCATCATCTGCAAAGGCAGTTACTTCTCCTTTGAATCGTCCTGTACAGAACCCATTGATATAAATTAAAAATAGCAATGCACCAAGGACTGAACCTTGTGGAACACCACTCTGGACTATTAATTCCCCACTAACTGACCCGCCTATTCTTACGCATTGTGTACGATTTAATAGATAACTATAAAACCACCTATGGACTACTCCTCTTATTCCTAATTCCCATAGCCTTTTTAGCAACATCTCATGATCGACTGTATCAAAAGCCTTCGTGATGTTAATGAAAAGCCCTACTGTTTTATTTCCATTATTTAAAGAATCAGAGATGTGAGTCATTACCTTATTCAAACTATCTTCAGTACTGATATTTTTCCTGAAACCAAACTGGTTGTCACTAAAATATTTAATATTGTTCAAGTAAGAATATTGAAAGAATTTTGAACATTGTGGGGAGGGTAGGCCTACAGTTTGGTAAAATTTTTTCTGGCTTTGGCCTATGCTGCAGATTGGAGGATAAAAGGTGGCTTGTAAGTGTGAGTCACCTGTCTGATGCTTAAATTGGAGGGGGGGCTCCTGGATTGTTTTTGCTCCAGGGCAAACGATGCTTCGCTACGCCACTCTGCTTCCTTTATACCTAACTATTTGTTTTCCATCGCATTACTATGAATGCATTAAACCAATATTTGAAATTCATTTCCAGCCTAATTCTTAGATATAGTAGCCTAAACATTGCTGTGATCTTTGTTCATTTCATGCGCTCAATGGTAATATTTCATTTGCTAATGTCATCAAATTTATATTGTGTTTGTTTTGTACAGGAAAATCAAATTTCATCGATGCCATCAGTTGTGTTTTGGGCGAAAAAACGATTCCTCTGAGAGTAAAGAGATTAAGTGATTTGATACATGGAGCACCTATCAACAAGTCTATTGCTCGTTCGTAGGTTTTGTTAATTTTATCAACTTATTACATCTTAGGAAACCTGTAATAAAGCTATAAGAGGCTGACTGACTGACCGAATAAACATGGAGCAAAAACTACAAATATGAAAATTTAAAAGTAGGCCAACTTTTTTTATGGGGTCATTGACATACAACGACCGTTGGTTCTTGGTGAAATTCCATTATAAATAAATAAATGAAAACTTTTTGTACTATTTCACAAAGCTTTATTGAGCCAATAAAGCTTTGTGAAATAGTACAAAAAGTTTTCATTTATTCATTGACATACACTAAGAAAGAATTTTGCAAAATGTTTGTTTTAAAGTGTAAAAATAGTAAACATTCTGATAAAACAGCTGTTCAGATCAAAGGCTTAGCAACACATGTCTGTTTACATTCATTACCTTTCATTAACATTTAGGCTTATAATCAGCATTTGTTTGTTGTTTACATTTATAATCAGTTTATTATTATTCACAGCCAACAGCTTTCTTTTAGGTTAGTCTAACAAACTAAATGCAAACAAACAAAAATCAAAAAAGATTTTAGGCCTACACTGTAAGCTATTATAATTCAATTCAAACATCTGTTGTTACATATTATATAAAAACAGCAGATTTGGATCATAAACTTACTGTATTATAAGTCAATCATCTGGTGTTACATATTATATTGTTTCCTTTAGTTGGTAATATCAAAATTTATTTGAAATGTTGGTTATTTCCAATATTATGGTGAAATTACAACGCATGCCACAATTTGAATTATTTGGGTTGGTTGTGTTTGTTTTGATCTGTGATTTACATTAGGTACGGTATGTCAGTAATTTCCTGGAAAATATCAGAGTAGCTTAATGAAACAGCACTAATATTCAATAGGCTACCTCATAAATCCATCATGTCAATGAATAATATATTTAAATCTGTACAGTGGCCTATGTAGCAAGTATCCAGGACGAAATTGCCAATAATAGAATATATGCCTCTTTTCTTACGAATCCAAGGTCAATGTCAAAATATTTATAGGCCAGTGTAAATTATATTGAATACCTAATAAGGAATGGCCTACAACCTATAAAAGTAATATAAATCATAAAGAGTTGATTAGAAGTGGAAACTATACAATCGCAAATAGCCTAAGGCTGACATATCTTCTTAATTTATCTTCGAGCTAATCTTAACCAAATAAATTGCAGGAGGGACATACATCATTATAATACCCGATCAAAAAATCTTGTAAATTTACCATATGCTAGATTAGCTAAGTTTGATTATGAAAGCTGCAATTATAGCCAGTAAATTATATAATAAAGCTACCAGAAGAATTGAAAAAAACTAAGTAACAGAAATTTTAGCTTAAGATTGAAAAACTTTCTGTGTAAACAGTCGTTTTATACTATGGATGAATTTGAAGAAAAATCATGGACTTTGAACGATTTTTAAAATGTATGTACAGTAGAGTCCCGGTTATTCGCCATTCGGTTATCCGCCATTCCGTGTTATCCGCCACACCAGCGGCACTTATTTAATTTAATTGTAGGTGTCAGTGATTGTAGCGGTACATGTCTGCGATAACTTGCAAGCGTCAGTGAGCGTACGTGACTGCGATAGCTTGCGGGTGTTAGTGTACGTGCTCTGTGTCTGACTGTACCATGAGAATTCCCCCACTACCACTGGCCCGACCCGCTTACTGTCAGCTCGTACGAACTCGTTTTGTAAACAACTGTGTCTCTCTAAGTGTTTAGTGCGTGCAGTGAGGTTATTCGTTAACATTAAGTTTTTGAGTATGATATGGTGAAAGTACAGTAGTTTATGTTGTGTTATTTAATCTTGATCTGAATTTTCTGTTTGTACAGATAATTCTGCATTAAATTTATTCGAACTGTAATTAGTTTCGGGACTTTTTATGTACAGTATTATATTGTGCCTTTACTGTATTTATCCTAACAATCTTGTCATTCAATTTCGTAATTTCATTGAAAATAACTGTATTCCATTATTTTTCTTTTCTATTATATAGTATTACTGCAAAATATCGTATTTACTCATTAAATTTACAATAAAAAGTATTAATGGTGTAAAACGTCTATTATTTGTTCAACCCTCCCTATTATCCGCCATTTTAGCTTATCCGCCCTTCCACCGGCCCGTTTATGGCGGATAACCGGGACTCTACTGTATTGTATTATTATTTTTAAATGTGACTTGTCAATGTATTTTATGAAATATTTAGGCGAGTTACACACTGGTGTCGTAAGACACGTGTCTTAAGACACGTGTCGTGTCTGATCAAATTTCATGAGACATGCATGTCTTTTGTACTTTTCTCTGTCGTTTGTCGCATGACCGTATTTGTCGGTTGTTGTTGTCAGTCGAGTGCAAAATGTCATCCGAGGAGGATGAAGTGATGTTATTACTTGGAGTATTACTAGCAGCCTCCAAACCCTTTCCTGTTCGTTCCGGTTGCTGTTTTCCTTGAGGTTGTAGTTATATAGTGCTGGATATTCTTCTACAGCTACTACAAACTCAATATTCACTTTTTCATTGTCCGGTTAAGGCATGTTCACAACACAAACAAAATCACAATGTGTACGGTGTAAAGAAACAAAACTCACGTTGTACTGCTGCTAAAATCACGTTGTACTGCTGCTAAGGCGTCGCCACAGACTGAGCAGGGAGTGCTGGCTGTGGCAGGGGCGCATGCGCGGGGTGAGGTCTCGCGCGACATGTCTTACCAAACACCGGCAAACCGGTTCCGTGCAACACCTGTCCGATACACAGATGATGCTTCGAACATCTGTCGCAAGCAGTGCGTAAGCTCCGATTTGACAACACAGGTTGGTTTCACGTGCGAGATACCTTGGACACGAGATTTGTCGTAGACATCATGTCTACGACACCAGTGTGTAACCCGCCTTACTGACAAATACAAATATTCTATTCTATTCCATATAAATGATAAAAAATAAAAAGCAGAACATTTACTATACCAAGCCAATACTCAAATTAATTAACTCGTGAAAACTTCACAATTATTTATTTTATATAAAGGCTTCAGATCATTTACAAATGCTCAAAATATCAACATGAATACTAAAGTTAAAACAGAATTTACTCCCCCCCCTAATGTTTTATCCATGTTCTGATATAAACTAATCGATTTATTTTCCAACGCCGAAGCTCTCGTTATTAAAATCTTATAGAGGCTACATTGAAAGTATATTCCTTTTAGCAAATTGCATACAGTACAATTTTTTAAAAGTATACAAGTTTAAAATTTGAAAGATTACTGTAAATGTTACAAAAGTATATAAGGGCACTTATATACGTAGAAATGTGATGGTGACTATAAAGTAAAGTATCACAAAAGTGTTTCCAAGATCTATCGAAATTAATCATGCAAAAAGACTATAAAGTTAGCTAGTTATAGAACAGAATCAAGACAATATTTAATGACCTAAGCAAAATGACACTGAACTAAGTGTCATACAGTTTCTTAATTAATTACTCTTATTACTTTACTATTAAAAGTGAGGATCAGAAACTTAACGGTCGTCACTTTAATGATTATTTATATTTGTAAAGATGTCACCCAAGTTTATATTTTTTAACCTTACTTTCATAATTTTGTTTTTCAGAGTTGGAGTAACAGCTGCTTTCCAAATGGAAGATGGCTCCATTAAACGTTTCACTGGATCCCGTGCAAGGAACTTTGTCTGATTACAAAATCAACCAAGAGGTGACTTCAGTATACCTATTAGTCTTTTATATTTTACACAATTATTAATTTTACTAATGTTATACAGGGTGCCACAGAAAGTATCGGATTGTATACATTGAAATAAATAAAAAATGTTCACTAACTTTAAAAAATATAAAAATGTGGTATCGACCCATCCCTAGTTTTTATATATTATTTTTAGATTGCAACCTATTACAAAAAACTTGAATTAACCTACAGTCTCCAGTTACAGTATGTTTTCAGTTTTTAAACACATGTAACGTTGGTGCTAATCTAGCAACGCTTTTGTATCACCTAAGGTAAAATTTTGCTATGTTAATTTGTCTATTTAACTTTTGATTTTGTTGTTGGTAATTTTATACTTGTTTTATTATTTATTTATTTGAATCCTACTTCCTGGACCATTATTGTACATTTTTTAAATTAATTTACTAACTTTCAAATTGTCCTATTAATTTCCCTCCACTGCTACTAGGTCTTACTAGTTTCGACACAAACCTATGTCACAGTCGAAGCTATGGCACAAACCCCTTGACTCTTCAAGACTTTAATAACGAGCTCAACATCATTAAGTACTTCGCTGCGAAAAACGGACACCACCATAACATGGTAGACAGAATTATGCGTAAACAAACTAAAACCAAACACACCAAACCTGATAAAAAATACATCTCCATGGAATATAGCAGGATTTTCAATTCACTTTAGATCATATTCTAAGCGATCAGAACTATTCTATAGCGTCAAAAATGTTAACAACTTGGGATCCATTTTGCGTAATTTGCGCAAGACCGATGACAGCTGTAAAAGCAGCGGTGTGTATAAACTTAATTGTGGTGAATGTGACATGTTTTACTTCGGTCAAACGGGAAGAACGTTCATTTACCCAAACGTTCTCTTAACCAAAAGTCTTCTTATGCTGAACACTTAATTGACTCAAATCATATGGCCAAAGGTATAAAAAATGACATGGAGATTCTAAGGAAATGCATCAAAGGAAAACAAATGGACACACTGGAACAGTTCCACATTTACAAAGCCATAAAAACACACTTAATGTACTTAATGATCCGCTACAGTTTAATTCTAACGCTATATTCGACATTAAATTAAATTTAAACCCACCGGCAAGTTGCAACCAACCATACAGTGCAATTATAGACTATTAGTTTCTTTCCAGTTCAGTATGCGTTCGAGAAAACCCGCAAGTACTTGTGTGGAAAGCTATGTCCCATTTTAATTATTTAACTACACTTTAATGGTGTATTACGTTTTTATACTTTTATGTGTTGCATATGTTTTGTGCTATGTGATTATCATCTGAAATTTTCGTCTTCGACAATGGCATAGGTTGTGTCGAAACTAGTAAGACCCAGCAGCAGTGGAGGGAAATTAATAGGACCATTTGAAGGTTGGTAAATTAATTAAACAATTATTTGTATTGTTTATATTTGTTTTGCCCAGTCAATGGAGTTTACAGTTTCATTGTATTCAAAAAAAAAAATGTGAAGTTATTTGAATTCTTTAGAAATTTATTGTCACGGTCAAACCAAACAAAGAACTGTTTGAGTGATTGCTGGCTATACAAAAATAATCAGAGAAGCTTTAAAAAATCGAATGAATTATTCATTTATGAAACGTTTGTGTGTTATTGGAGTAGATATAAAAGCGTTTCTATTTGAAGTTTGCATTCCCACAGTACCGGAAGTTTGTTAGATCATCGGCCACCTAGGCCTAATGTTTATTGACAGCTTCCTCCTAGACTGTGGTTGCTCTATATAACAAACTTTTAGAGTCTTTACAATTAGAACCTTTCTCTTTATAAAGTATCTTCAATGGAGATGAGAAGTTTTATTGAGTTTTTCAATAGTATTAGTTGTTTTACTACAAAATTTGTATGTTCTAAGCATGTACCATGTTTCTTGTTCTCTGTCTTCTATACTTACAAAAGCCAAATACCATTGACTCATTGATTCATCACAGTTTCTCCAAAACCACGAGGCCTACAAACATGAAATTTGGCACTAATACTCTTTATAGGCTCTAGACGGGCAGTAAGAAAGGGTTTCCGAAAATTCGAAATTTTAGGGGGGGTTTTGGGGGTCAAAGTTACTAAATCACGATTTATCAAACCTACCGAACGGATTGGAATGAAATTTGGTATGTAGCTTCCCCTAGAGCCATAGGTGCTCGCTAAGAAATTTTTTTTTTAAATTCGAAATTTTAAGGGAGTTTTGGAGGGGTCAAAGTTACTACAAAAAACCATCGAACGGATTGGAATTAAATTTGGTATGTAGCTTCCTCTAGGGCCCTAGGTACTCGCTAAGAAAGGGTTTTAAAAAATTTGAAATTTTAGGGGGGTTTGGTTGGTCAAAGTTACTAAAAAGAAACATCGAACGGATTGGAATGAAAT
>JAGFPH010000199.1:60522-71133 GCA_018207615.1 Philaenus spumarius | reverse complement strand
TACAAAATCTAACTGTCTAACAGAAGAAGAGCTGCTACTTGACGTCTATTGCACAGTTTTTAATAAGAACACTATTGAAGCGTGCAGAGCCATCAGCATCAAAGGAATGAGTGGAGCGCCTACACTATTTAAAATGTCTACATAGTTTTATAGTACTGTAGAATTTTGTAATTTTATTTCAAATTCAGTTTAAAAACTAAATTAAAAAATAATGCTAAATTACTTACTTATATTCCCAACAGACGGTTCTAATAAAACCGTACCAAAATGGCGTAGGATCAACTACATTGGTAAGGTTAGCTATGCGGTTGGGAATGCATTTGAAAAGAAAGATCACTGTAAACAATTTTTCATCACACTGTATCGAAAATAGGCCTTTCAATAGAAGCCGTGAGTATTGAAAATAGCGTTTTCTCGGTCTAGATCGGCAAAATCAGCTGGAGATTTTTGCCGATCCCTAAATTAGTTATAAATTATAACACCAGTAGTGTTACCAATAATAATTATGATTTGTAATGTCGTCTTGTTAATTTATTGGATATAATAACAATTTTAACAAAGAAACAAATGTGAGTAACAATAAAAACCACATATTGATACTATTTACAAGTTTGTTTTCAATAAACAAACTTTTAACTTATTATTTAAAAAAGTACATCAGTCCATTTATTCATGTACCAGTATCGGTAGTAGTGTATTGTGTATATTAATACTACTTGATGATTTGATATCAGCTATTCCAATTAATTTAGTGAACTTAAACAATGTATTGTTGCCATTGTAAGCAATATTTCTGATCAGCTGATCTCAATAATTTAGTTAGTGCTGTAAACGTAAAACATGTTGTCATTGTACTTCAAGAATTTACTGAGAAACAATAGGTTATATTGAAAACAAATATTAAATTTATTACTAAACACAGTGTGATGAAAAGTATTGTTCATCAAACGGGCCAAAAGTGGCTTCTCGATCCTCTCACTCATTTTCCAACCTCGGCTGTTAAACTTGAGCTCGTATCGAAAAGCACCACTTTCGGTCCTAGTGATGAAAATATATACTATTTACTGTAAGTACAATTTAGGGAAAATGTTAGTAAACTGTAAGGATAAAATAGACAACATTCAAAAAACATTTGTGTTTATAAACTGACATGTAACATTTGTAATGCAGCTTATGTAGGCCAAACAGGCCGTAGTTTTAAATGTAGGTTAAGTGAACACGAAAGAAGTTGGCGGTTGGGTCGTAATAACTAGTTTTCCAATCGTTTAAAAAGTCATTTAGTCAGATTTTTTCAATAATGTTAATTTTAAGATTCTCCATGTAAATGAAAAAAGTAGGAAATTAAATTCATTTTAAACGTTAGAAATTAAGTGATTATTTTGTAAAGACCTTGTATTAAATGAACAATGTCAAACTCATCTTTCCCTTGTTTGTTGGCCAAGCAACTGTTCTCTCTGTTGTAATATCTATATGTATGTTTTCTATATTTTCCTCAGCCTTTGTTTAGCTGCTTTGTCACTGGCGAAACCATGGTCGGCAAGGACCAATACAATTTCGTAGAATTTACTAAAAATTGTGTTTATTTTTCATTAAAACTAGCTGACCCGTGCGAAGCATTCACATTCTAACTTACTAACAGTGTTTTATTAATTTAAATCCATGTTAAAGAGAAACTAGCTGACCCGTGCGAATATTTCGCAAGTTCGGAGTAGGCCTACATTTACCTGATTTAACACGTTGATTTAATCCTGTTACTTCAGTTTATTTACATTGGTTTATAAATAACAGTTTCCCTATACAATCTTACAGTGTAAACAATCTAACAGCTGTCATGCTAGTTAAACAGATGGTTAATAGATGGCGCCTTTCATTAGGAACATACAAAGTATAATATAAAAGTTTTTTTGATCAATTTTTGTTATTAAAACATAAATTTTGAGCTGTTTGTCTATTTTTCCGGTGTAACGGTTAAGGAAAGCTTTAAAATGATGCCTCATTCATGTAATTTGATGATGTATTAAGGAAGTTATGGCGTACCGACAAAAAAATGGTCTTGAGAAATAATATATGCGATAATTTTGTTATTGTTATTATATATTTCTAAACAACTTACCAGCTTGCAGAAGGTAAGCAACAACAAACAGGTGTATCCACAATTCTGTTTATAACCACGCTAACAATTAATTAAAAATAGCAATGTAGTGGCGTAACGGCAGCTCTCCAGCTGGGTATTGTTATCATCAGTGTTGCCAACGCCAGGAAAATATCCCTACAACTTACTTGATCTTACATCACTGTTACTTTCGGATTCTTTATTTCTTTTTTTTTTTGTATTTTTTCATATAATTGTATTTTGTATATTTTTCCGGTGTAGCGGTTAAGGAAAGCTTTAAAATGATGCCTCATTCTTGTAATTTGATGATGTATTAAGGAAGTTATGGCGTACTGACAAAAAAATGGCCTTGAGAAATAATATATGTGATAGAGTTCTACCAAGTATCTTAGTGCAAGTCGAATATTATTCAGCTTTTACAATTATTATTATTTGTTCGAACATTTGCCGTTATTAACCCTTAATTGGTCGCGTCACAGTCTAATCTACTTATAAAAACTGAGTGGAGCTTTTAAGATCTTCCACCCCTCCCATACCTTCACACACACTTAGTTATGTCACCGGCACTCTTCCCGGATGCTTCAGTTGGCAGCTGTACTGAAATCGTTCTACCAACTGGTCTTTTCCACCGTGCGCGACCCTTCACGTTAGTAATATTTTTTGTGTTTCTATTATTCAGAACAATATTCTTTATTACTGCCAAGATGAATATAAATGAATAAGAAAGTCTTTTAAATCTTTGAGGTTATAATATGAATATAAATACAACCTTTTATTATTAATATATATTCATTTATACAAATTTAAAGAAGAGATACCCATTCGGTTAACTTCGGAAACATTCGTACGTTTTCGTATTCTAGTAAGAACAATATTTTTTATAATGCTTATAAAACAACAGAAAATTTATTTTTTTTTATTGAAGTACACTGTAAAACTTGATTTGTGCAACAAAATACATGTTAAATAACATTTTACCCAATAAACTACCTTTTTTAGAAATGTTTTTTAAATATTTACTAAACCTGGTGGAATCCACCGTGTGCGACTCCTTACGTAACTATTATTGACGCGACCAATGGAGGGTTAAATTTGTGTATGAAAAAGATTTGTTTAGGTTAGATGGCAAACATATAGGTCTACTATATTCTATTTAGTTTATGTACTGTTTGTGTTAGTTTTTTACTTGATAATGAGATTTGATTCATGCTCTATTCGTCGTGTGTTATTAGCGAATTTCCTTAGGAAAGATGAGATATTCAAATGACTCTTGTGGTGAGACCTAAGGTCGGGAGTAGTAAATGAGCACTGATCATGCTCCCCAGATCATGTTGTAAGGTGTCATTAAAAACATTGTATATATGTGTTCGCACTCTACATTTTACATCTGATTTTATCTAAATGGCTTGAATGAGTTCGTTAGCAAAAAAAAATTTGGAAAACGATTGACCCTAAAGGCCATCCCTGTAACTTCCCGCTAAGTTTAATTACAAAAGTATGATGAAAGTTTGATAAACATTATTTTTGGAAATTTTGAACTTCTATAACTTTTGAATGAATCAACCGATTTTTATGCGATTTGCGGCAATCGATGCAGTTTTTTAAGTCCATTGAAAGAATCAACAACAAAAATTTTTCAGATGAAAAGTTTCGGAGAAATTGAGGAAAAACACTTTTTTTAATTTTCTTTCGTTCACGATATCTCGCGAATGAATTAACCGATTTTGACCAGACTGGTAGCGATCGACACCGCTTTTCAAGGTTAAAAGCTGTTTAGATTTTGGAATTGATCAGTAAAGCCGTTTAAAAGTTATTTAAAAAAAACCTGATTTGAAAAAATTTTATTTCTTAGTTTTTTCGAAACTTCTCAGAACCTACCAGTCCGAATTAGTTGAAATTTTCAGGAAATCTAAGTTTGATGGAACTCTTTAGAACGCCGTTTGGTAGGATCCAATCGGTTAAGCCGTTCAAAAGTTATAAGCGGGTCACATACTTACATACACACACACACATACATACAGACAGGCTGACACCCTCTCGGGAGTGGTCAGGGAAGATTCCTAGGACCTCAAAACGTCGAGATCTGATGAATACTCGATTTTCGAAAAACGGGGTGAAACCAATAACTTCCCGATTTTAGAAAATTTTCAATTTTCTTAGCGGGAAGTTAAAAAAAAAACCCAACAACCGGAAGTCCTTTTTTTGACCACAAGTAATGTTTTTGGACATTTTTTGTACTAAAATATTAGTTTTTTGGGATTTTATGTATATTCTACACATTTTCTTTTTTAACACAACCTTGCAGCTCATTTGGTTCCAATAAAATCTATCAATACGTAAAGTATCATAAAAGTACTTCAAGTTCAAATCCACTAGGGGGATTTTATTGTTGGTCAGCTTCTGTTACTTTGCCGGAATGCAAACCGTTGCAAGCGAAGCAAAAGCATTAAAAAATCTGAGGCCACAAGGTCGAGGTGCGAGCGGAACAAAGTTATGCTTGAGCCGGGGTTGAAGACTGAGTTATACATATTATACTCATTTCGTACACAGAGGCAGCTATTCATATCAATTTCCCAAATAGTTCAACTGCGTGGTCGGATTATTACATTTTCTAGACTACCGGAATTTTTGTTAATTTACCTGGTATGAAGAAACTGCATTGCTTCTGAATATTCTTGAGAAAATAAACTTACAAACTTTACATGAAATGATTAATTTTTATTTATTATTTTATCCTGGGCTGTACCCTTTACAATGTTACACAGTACACTTAGCTCTAAACATGTTTCTCTGAAAATAACATAATATTCTCCAATACAGGTCAGGTTATTGTGATTATTCTTACAAATCAAACTGTGCAATTTCAATTACAGGCTTTACTTTAATTAAACATATGCTTTAACCTCAATGTTTGAAATAATATCCGTATTAAGTTCACTGATCATTGTACTGGGTGCTTCAAAATGAATATCAGGGTTTTAAGGCTTTGTAGTATTTATTACATTTAACTTACAATTATAAATAATACCTTAAATGCAAGAGCAACTCAAACAGTTTTTCCTACAAGTGTTCAAAATGAGCACCGTCGAGTCGATAGCCGAGTTAATCCCAAACCCTGTTTAGTGTGTCTCAAGTCAGGTAGGTCAGCTGGTAGCTGAGTCACTTGATCCTTTATGTACCCCCAAAGGTAAAAATCGCAATGCGTCATATCGGGTGAACGTGGAGGCCATTCCGGTTGTTTAATAAATCGCGTACTGTGTTATACAAGTTAGACAATCCACCATCTTGCTGCCAAAGTTCTGTGGTCGAGCTTCTTCCAATTGAGAAAAGAGCCATAGTTGTAGTGCATCAAGATAAGAAACAACCGTTACAGTTGCTTAAGAAAAAAAATAGGCCGTAATCTTTCCACACATATGGCACAGAAAACATTCAATTTAGGGAAGTCTTACTGCAACTGTACCCCCAGATAACAGTCTATGAGTGCTCATACGTCCACTTAGGTGAAATAACTTAATAAATGACACAATCGACAAAATCTTCATCGCCATACACCAACATATAGTTTGCAAAGTTGGCACGTAAACCGTATTTTGTAGGATTTCGAACTTGTAACAACTGCAAACAGTAAGGACATAGTTGTGAGCTCCTTCTTAAAATTCTCACTGAAATTGCTAATTAACTACTAGACTTCCGGAACTGATTTCTTGGGGTGAAAGACTCTCTCACACGTTCTTCAGTTACTTTTAACTGTCCCTTACTCTTCCCTTTGCTAACACAGCCGGTGTCTTCAAACAGATGACACAATCTACGCACGTTATTATCACTTGCAGGATTACATTTTGAACTTAATACATAACGCACGTTCCACTGTAACTACAGATAGAGTCCTTGCAACTCTAAACACAGAAAGGTTTCTGTTCACTAATCGCCATCTTTACTATTAGCGCTTTCTAACGGAAGGCAGAGGAAACAGGTGTACCAACAAAACTGTTTTATTTGATGTATTATTTATAATTGTAAGTTAAATGTAATAAATATACTACAACCCCTTAAGTTTTTTTAAATATTGTACTTGATATTATTTCTTCTTGCTTCCCAATTTAGCAGATTTATGTTGTATATTTTAAATTGTCTGCCATAAAATAAATAATCAACTGTTCTCCAACAAAGCTAGTAACAAACTCTCTACAATTCACTACCTTCTTCTTCCTCTCTACTCCAACTATCTTCCTCTTCTTCCTCCTCAACGTTATTATTTCTTCTTTCCTTTTACATTATGTTGGCCTACACTTAAGCCTATATGGTTTTTACAAACATGATGAAATCTTATTACTAATGTTTTTGTAATGGTATATGAATATAATGGGCTATGTGTTTTTCTCTTTTTTTTATGAGTACCAGGGACTGAAGACTAATGAGATGATCCCTGATATGATGTACCAACTGCTTATGAATAAACAAGAATTTTTGGTATCTTTACACCGAGTTATTGAAGATTCAAATTAATTCAACAGAAACTGTCGCTCGTTCGGCCACCCGGCATCGACTGTCAAAACGAGATAACGTAAAAAGTTATATAAATTAATATCGATTCAAGAAAAAGAAGATACCAGACTATCCACACAGTTGGGTTAGAAAATCGAGGTAATTCATTTCATTAGGTATAACAACCACCACTACAAGAATCCTTCACCTTTACCCCCACCACTACAAAAATCCTTCACCTTCCCCCTGACATATTCGCTTACATTTTCACAATTAGTCGTGGACACAGAGTTCACCATGTTTTGCTTCTGTGCTGGGCTTACATTGAGGACATTGCAAACTTCTTTGAAAGCCTCTTCAGCTTGCAGGAAATTCAAGGTGTGCCATCAAAATTTTCAGAAAGAGCTGTGGAAGATACAATTTATTTAAATGTTAGTTAATAAAATATTTGGATGGTAATCTTTCTCTCTTTTAAGGACGTAGTTATGCAAAAAGGAACCATCCCACAAAATTGTGAAAAATGAGATATGGGTCTCATGTTGTTCAGCTCAGTGAATTTTATTTTCTGCAAAAAAGAATCAAGCCTCACAATACTTGATATTTTGGTTTTTTTTAAAGAAAAAAAAAAACAGACAATTTAATAATGGAACTTCTACATTTTACAAAAAAGTTTCAAGTGCTTTGGTTCTTTCAAACCTTTAGTTTTAAATTTTACCTTTGAAAACCAAGTAGCTTGGTTCTTTATTGCAATATTGAAGTAACACAATCATTTATAGAACCATAATTTGCGAAAAAGAACCACGTAGTTTAACCCTTTCAGTCCCAGGCATTTTCTCCGAATCTGAAAGGATTTGAAAGGAATAGTAGACCTATAAATAATATTTTCTACTATAAACATTTTTCTAAAATACCAACAAATTTAGAAAAAACAAAATTACATACCATAACAAAAAGTCTGTATAAAGAAAATAGATAGAGGAAAAATATATTACTTGAAAACTTGCATATAACTTTAAGACACATTTTGTTGTATACTTATGTTAAAAATTTTGGGACAATATCTTGCTAAATAAAAAAGTTACACTACTATTTCGAAATAACAAAGTTTTAACCCGAAGAAAAGAATTCGCTTATAACGACGGTAGGCAAGAAGGGGCGAGATAGGCAATATGGTTGCTTTGTAAAGTATCTAAGAGCATTTTATTCTGTACAAGTCTTAGTAGCCGAGAGGTAACGTGGGGTCTTCCTGATCAGAAGATCCCGGGTTCGATTCTCGTGAGACCAGGTAGCTTTTCATATCTGTGGTTTGAGGGTAGGAGGGCGGAAGTAAAGCAAACGGTGGTTGGCTCGCTTCCAAGCTGACGGGATATGACTAGTTACCTGGTCTAAAGGCTTAAGATGTTTTGAATAATTTTACTGTAGTATTTCTGTATATATTATATATATATTATTTATTAAAAAAAAACAATCTACGACATATGGGGGAACACTACTTTCATTCATCCTCAAATTTACATAGATTTTGTATACTTTATCATGTGAAACGGAAAGAACTATTCCTAGATTGATAAAAAAATAATCATTTTCAATTTTTTAATGATTTTTTTCCGAACATCCGAAAAATCGGACGTTGAGAGCCAAAGGGTTAACTAACCTTAAATACCTTTACATTATAATGCAAAAAGAAACCAATTAACATGGTCACTATTTGCTGTAAATATTGAAAAAATACCAAAAGGAACCAACCCACATTTTCCTTATTATTTTAAAATTCTGCCAAAGTTTATATATTTCACTTTATAAAATAACAACTAAAATCATTAGTTTAAAATAAAAACAAATAAAAAACAATTCTAGCACATCAAACAGAATTAGAATCAACTGTCAACTTTGAAGCCATCTTTCTCAGTTTAGAGGCAGAGTGGCATGGTTCCTTTTTGCATAACTACGTCATTATAAACTATAAAATATTATTATTTCAGATTTTTGTTATTTCCTTCAGTGATCCTATTGTTAAAGTCTCAGCCTCACTGGGATATTTTCAAAGTTTGTTAAAACACATTTTATACATTGTAACTTATAGCCCTTTAAGAGGGTTGTCGATTACAATTAATAATTTAATATTTACTAATAAATGAGTTTACTTTTATTTGACTATTCCTCAGGGTTGTGAATTTGTAGACCTGATTCGAGCATGTGAAAGGATTGGACCAGGTTGAATGTAAAACGTAAACAATCTGAAGTCAACCTTCAACATTTATTAAATAACAAATTAAAACATATATACAAAACTGGTAAGATAAATCATCAATAAAATTTAACCGAGAGCACACTAAGTTTATGAGTAATAAATTGCACTGTTCACACAAACCAATAGACTTAAACCAATTGATGTATTTCTGGTGGATGAATGTGGTTCAACACTGATCTGGAAGTTGTGAGCAATCTCGTGGTCATTATGGCAGATGGTGAAATCCCAAGTACTTTTATTGGTAAAAAATCGCCTCAATCCTGCGATTTACATTTCATTTGTGTTGGTGGTGAAAGTCGTTGTGACTATCTAATGTAGACTAACATTATTTAAAATACAAATTCACTACTTGTGAAACAAATTTCATAAAAGCTTTAAGAGCAATACTTCAAACGTCCATACTCTATGTCAGAGAGCTTTATCAGTAAGGTGGATGTACACACCTATAGCAAAGCCCACTAAAGAATACCGTTGAGGGACGGGCTTGTGTACACTGAGACCTTGAACGCTCCAATCGCAGTAGTGCGACGTTGTCACGTTCTTCCCATGCTTCTAACTGACTGCGGCTGACTCAACGCATTTATAATTCTTTAAACTGTGCGATCAAGCCTCGAGCGGTAAATACCAGGAGTGTTCGAGGCTAGTAGATATGGCAACGCTGCGTGCCCATCCTATTGGCCGCCTCTCAACGGTATTCTTTAGTGGGCTTTGATATAGTTTCTTTCATGGAAAGAGTTAACTACTTGATTTGTTCGCTCTACAATTTGTACATGGTCAAATCACTGAATTGTTTATAAATATCAATCTTTGCACAACCCTGATCATAGATTACCTACGGCATTTAGTCACTTTTAGAAATGTTTATCTTTTGACGTTGAAGTATACGAAATTGCACTGATTTTAGTCTTTACGCGACACTATCGATTTGTGTTGGTTTTAGAATGCATATTGTTCAGTCTTTAATACAACTATCGATTACTCAAGCTCTCTTTTATAAAATGCTCTGCTTTAACTAATTTGACTTATGGTCACCTTTGATTTAAAACATATCTTTGTTGAATTTGAGGATGTTACAACATATTGTATACTGCCCTGTTAAGCGCAAAGGGGATATCTGCATGAAACAGAAAACTGAGAAATCAACGTTTAAAGTTTAAAGTGATGTGATTAGCACGTTTATTAAAGGTTGCTTATCAAACGTTTTTGATATTATTATTTGAAATTAATTTAAGTTAACTTAAATGTATACAAAAGTTAAAATGCTGTTGTCTGGAAATAAATATAGCAGATACAACTAAATGATGGGGAAAAATAATACCCTGTGTTAAGAGGAAAAGGGTTTTAGTATGAGACATACTAAGGTGTCTTGGTAGTAACTACAGCAGATACTCCTAATTATGCTTAGTATTTGTTGGTTACACCAAAACTACCTTCTGAAAATGTATAAGAAGATGAAGATATAGAAGATACGACCAAAATACCTTAGAATTTGGTGCATAATGACATCTAGAATAGCCTAGTAACAATAAATCAATTTCGGAAAAATGTAGATACCCCTCTGTGCTTAACAGGGCAGTATATCACACGACACTAAAACACAGTTTGTATACATTTATCAACTGAATGAACGTCAAAGTTTTACATAAAATGTCAGTGTTCAATCACCTCTACACAGACTAAGAACTATACCAATGACACCTAAAGACTACACATCGGAAATAAATATAACAAAACAGATCACTTTAGTAAATGGGTATCAACC
>JAGFPH010000199.1:33209-60270 GCA_018207615.1 Philaenus spumarius | reverse complement strand
GAAGAAGTGAGATCTGCTAAATTCTTGGGCTTGGACATTGATAACCGACTTATTTGAAAATGTCATATAGACAGTACTTTCAAAAAACTTTCCTCTGGAATTTTCATATTAAGAAATCTCAGAAATTATTGTAAGGTTTCCACAATGTTAATGGCCTACTATGGGCTTATACATCCTCATTTGAACCATGGAATCATAGTATGGGGTGATTGTTCATTTCAATAAGTGAAAATGCTCTTTTTATTACAAAAAAAAAAAAAAAAAAAAAATCAGTACAGCTTGGAGCACAAATAAATAATGTTGGTTCATGTAGAAATGCTTTTCAAGGAGCTAGGAATATTGACACTTGCTAGTGTGTATATTTTTGAAGTAATATCGTACATTAAATACAAGTGTCAGACCACGCTGAATAAGAATTTACATGATTATGGTAATCGATTCAGAAGGTACTTACGACTAGGCCAACACAGGAGCTACCATCACAAGCTGGTGTGCAACTAATAAATAAATTACCAGAAAGCTTGAAAAATATAAAAAATTATAACATATTTTAAAAAAAGCCTTAGATGACTTTTGTTATCTGGATCGTTTTACTTTCTGGAGGAGTTTATTGATTGCCACACAACGATATTTGGGAGTATTTGGTTGAACCACTCGAAATCAATTTTGAAAAAATCATAATGGCTGTAACTCAAAAATTTAAATGAAAAGGTAGGTCACGTGGCAGTTTGTTTTAAATGTATATTTAAAATGAACAAATTTTTTATTTAATATTTTTTCTACCTCTTATAATTAGCTAGAAATAAATAAAAATCTGATTTTTGGGGGAAATTATGAAACAAAATTGGGGATAAACAATTTAAAATATAAAGGTAGGTCAAAGGTAGCTATACACCATTGAAAAGCTTATATTAAAAGAGAAACAGAATAGCGCAAACTAGAGCTTAGTATCTTGCTTCATTCAAAATGGGAGAAGCACATAATAAACCTTACTTATAAGAAACTATTTAAATGTTCTGAAAATGGTATATTTTTCGCATATTCACTGTCATTTGACTAACGGAACCATTGTCTGGGGTAATGATGGCTCCGTAAACAAACTTTTTATTTCACAGAAAAGGGCGGTTAGGTTGTTGTGCAGTGAGGGCACAATGTAAGCCGTTATTTAAAAAGCTGGGTATTTTGACATTGCCATCAATTTATAATCTAGACTGTCTATTATATGTTAAAGGGAATATAGACTCCGATGAACTGAATGCCTCTGTTCATGAGCACTGGACGAGGAAAGGTTTAAACATTAAGGGTCTGCTCCAGTAAGCGAGAAAGCAACCGGAAACCCAACCGCTTCTCACTGTATCCCTATCTAAACAGTGCAATTTCTTGCAGCTGAACGCTTTGACATTGCCTCGTTTCAAACCATTTTATAAGTCTATCTTTTGTAATTGAGTGTTGAAAAAAAAACTTAATATTCTTTATAAAATTTCGAATATGGCTTGCAAATTATTAGCGAATTTCCATAGGAAAAATGAGCTATTGCAGTGGCCCTTATGGTGAGACCCAAGGTCGGGAGTAGCAAATGAGCACCGATCATGGTCCCCAGAACACGTTTTTTGGGGGTCATTAAAATTCATATATACTAGCTAACCCGTGCGAATATTTCGCAAGTTCGGAGTAGACTTACATTTACCTGATTTAACATGTTGATTTAATCCTGTTAATTAAGTTTATTTATTTACATTGGTTTATAAATAACAGTTTCCCTATACAATCTTACAGTGTAAACAATCTAACTAACAGCTGTCATGCTAGTCAAACATATGGTTAATAGATGGCGCCTTTCATTAGGAACATACAAAGTATAATATAAAAGTTTTTTAAATCAATTTTTGTTATTAAAACATGAATTTTAAGCTGTTTGTCTATTTTTCCGGTGTAGCGGTTAAGGAAAGCTTTAAAATGATGCCTCATTCATGTAACTTCATGATGTATTAAGGAAGTTATGGCGTACCGACAAAAAAATGGCCTTGAGAAATAATATATGCGATATATATGTATATATATGTGTTCACACTCTAGCGACAGCATTTTAAGTCCGATTTGGTTCAAATTTGGTACACATGTTGGTTTTCTACGTCGCTCGGACGAGTTCGTTAGCCAAAAAAATCCAACAACCGGAAGTACGTTTTTTGACCGGAAGTAACTATTTTTTGAGAATTTTACTACGAGAATGACATTTTTTAAAAGTTTTTTCTAAAAATATAAGTTTAGGATGTTATTCTGCACATTTTGTTTTTTTACGCGACCTTATAGCTCGCTTGGTTCCCCCAAAATCGACCAAAACGTAAATTACCATACAAGTACCCGATTCGAAGCCAAGTGGTGTAAACTCGCGAGGCCACTAGGCGCAAACAAATTCTACTAATATATTAGGTACACACAGACAGCTGTTCAACGCCTTCGTGAGTAGACCTATTTCCCAAATTGTTGGTTGAAACTCTAAAACATAGGCCTATAAACTTAATTTTGGAAATTTGCTGAACTCACGTCAGCGGTCCAGCTGCGTGGTCGAATTATTTTTCATTACATGTATTAATTTTTTATTATGTTAGGAAAAAATTCAAACTTTGTACTTACAAAATGTCAATTACATAACAAATCAAAAGCACTTAAAAAAAATGTAAATTGCAAAACGGATGCGTATTGTGACTGTGCTTAAAATGAGACCTTGCAAACAATTTTATGATAAAAAGTAAATGAAATAAATGGTTTGAAATTTAACATTGCTCTTATGGGATAAACATCCAAGATTGCCGCCATTACAGCAGACCCTTAAGGGTAATCACTGTCACTAACAAAGAGTTTTTAGAGTTGAAAGTAGTGCTGTCAAATATTATAACAGTCTTTCCGATAAAATAAAGCAATTAAAAATAAAATCCTTTAAAGGCACTAAAAAAAAGTAATTGTTGGAAAGGGTCACCTAAAAGAGCAATGAGTTTTTTGATTTTGCCCATTTGATTGGCAATAGGAAGACTGGAGCAAAAAAAAAATTGGAATTATAGAAAAGAGTGAATTGAACATACAAATTGCATGCCATTTTAGATATTGGTACATTTGTATGTTTTAAGTTGTTGAATTGGTCCTGTTTGTGTGTTTGTATTGTTGGTTTATACTATTGTTATTATTGTTTTGGAGTTTATTATTGTGCAATTCATTTTTAGGTATGGTATTTGCTATTGTTGGGTTTATGTAAGTAGTGTTTGAACTGTATTATAGGACTAAGCTGTTATTACTGTAATGACGTAGCTATGCACCTTGTGGCGTTTCTGCAATAAATAAATGGAATCAGATAGCAGCGAATATAAAAATAAGATTGTGGTGAATGCTCAAAATGTTACATAGGACAGACAGGCAGATTGTTTAAAAACAAATATAAAGAACATTTACCCACACCAGACTTCTACAAACGCCGGTCACCTAGTAAATTCAAACCACTTGTACAGCACAATAGAGGAAAATATGAAAATACTCCATAAAAAAATAAAAGCTGAGAAATGGATGTCGAAGAAGAACACCATTCAGGAAAACTAACACAAAAAACATTTTCAACGACAAACTTCAACTGACCCCGCAAGATAGGCAACCAGTATAACATAGCCAGAGACAAGATTAGCAATCAGCGTCTGTATAGATCACAACACATACGCTACGGTAGAACATTTAATTTAAAAATTTGACGACCATATAGTGGATAAATGTATACGTTTGTAATTGATTTTAGTGTTGCATGTGGTATACAATATGTGTAATTTAGTGTGAAGGGTGGTTTGACAAACTTTGGAAATAGCCCAGAGAGGCTGAGACGACGGTCAGTTCATCGACTAAAACAACACCATCACTGAAGTTAATAACATAAATTCAACTTTGATACCTTGTTGTGTTGTTTACTGTGATTTGCAATGAATATTCTGAAGAAAGGTAATATGTACAAGATGGTAATATTTTATAAATATATGTTCTCTTTGTAAATATTACAAACAAACAAAATTATAATTAATGAACGAGTTTTAAAATATAAATACTTTTAGGTTTTATATATCATTCCGCCAAACAAAAATAAATGGTCATTTGATCTTTGTACAATTATAAAGTGAAATTATTCCATTAACATGGATTGTCAACAATAAGCCTGAAAAATAATAAAAGTATTACGATTTATAAGTGATCATATCATTTCAAAACATTTGTAAAAACACAAAAACAAATTTTTATGTAATAACATTGAGTAGTGTGTACTTATGCACTACACCTACCACGGAGGAATCTGGTAATTACCTCTGAGTTGCTACCTTTAAAAAAAAATTAAACCTAAACTAACCAAATGAATAATTTTGGGCGTAAATGTGCTTTAGGACTCGTGCAATGTAGGCTCTAGTATTGAATGCTGGTAAACATACTGTGACTAGAGGCTGTAAGTCAGAACTTCAGGCTATTTTTTTTTTATTCCAATTGAAGCTTAGCTTTTGCTAATTATTAATACATTTGTTTAATTTATTAGGTACTTATTACACTATCAAACATATATCAAATTTCTTTGATCAAACATTTTCCATTAAAGAAATTTGACGATTCTTTGACAAAATAATTCATTCATCAAACCTTAATGAATCTTTGACATATTGTAAACTCTGACAAAGATTTTCAAATGAAACAACTCAAAACGATGTTGAATACAAAAACCGTCGTGCAAGGCAAAAAATCTTTAGAACAAAATTACAAATGTAATAAGCTTATTGGGATTGGCAATATAGACTATGTTATGTTTTTTTGTAAAACATTAAAGTGATTTTGACTATGTTAACTTTACTGTAAAAGTATATTTACAAGTTTGTTTGAGATTTGTTTTTGAAATCATAAAAACTGTTATAATATGAATCTTGAACGTCCACTATAATTCTTTAATAACAGTTGTATTTACAGCTAGTGTTTTTCTCCTTTGTATCCATGGCCGGACGAATAAACCGAAACATAACCCCTAAATACACCTAGTTAACCTTTTCAGTGGCACGCTCGTATACAGAGTGATTGGTAGTCAGTGTGAAAAATTTCAAGGCGTTATTATTCATGCAAATTGCAACAAAACTACGCAATTCGAGCAGTTCTATCTCACACCCCCTTCCAGAAACAGCCATTTTTCGATTTTTTCAAATTTCTTGACATTGCCCATGAAAATCTTATTTTTCTCAACTTTTACCAAACATATTGTCACTTTTAAATTTTTTTGGAAAGTAGATACAATTTTCTATCAGAATAAGTATAGTTTGCCACAGTCAAGCCCTCACAAGATCACAAGCATGCATCAGACGTGAAGGCAGGCAGTTTGAACAAGACTTTTCCAATAGGCCAGTGCGGCGATCTAAAGACACCTGACGTACCCCTTCAGCATTAATAACATGGGCCGGCCAGTGGTGACCGCTCTTATCAGTGCCGGCAGCCAGAATCGAACCTGCAAAGTCCGACTCCGAAGGCTAGCTACCCTTTTATTATTGGTATTGGTATTTCATCATAAACAGGTCAATAATGATGTTTAACGCCCCTTAGGCGAAAAGGAAAGGTCACTTCTAGTAGGTACACCATTTTAAAGCTTAGGATGTGGGGAAGTTTTTTGTGATATTTGACAGTTTGTAGTAAGACACATAAGAAAAATTTCTTAAGTAAGTTGTAGCGCACTTTTTCTTAATTTTCCAAAACATTTTTTTTCAAGTAGATTTTACAAGTCTTTAAGAGGGCGTGACTGTGGCAAACTATACCTATTCTAATATAAAATTTTGTGTATTTTCCAAAAAAGTCATAAAAAGTGGCAATAAGTTTGGTAAAGTTGAGAAAAATGAGATTTTCATGGGCAATGTCAAGAAATTTGAAAAATTTAAAAATGACTGTTTCTGGGAGGTGGAGTGAGATAAAACTGTCCGAATTGCGTAGTTTTGTTGCAATTTGCTTGCATAATAACGCCTTGAAATTTTTCACACTGACTACAAATCACCCTGTATATACATTTGTGCTATATGCTATATGCGTAGGAGCAATCCCGCATATATTTGTTTTCAAATTTACCGTTAGAAGAGCACTACTGTAATAGTTCGGTTTACTTTTAGAATAAATATACTTGTGCTGCTATCTGTTGAGAATAAGTAGAACCTTTTCTGAACCGATTAAGCTTTATACCAATATACAGGAATATTTTTATGGTTGTGATCAAGTGTCTTCTGTTTGAGAATTTAGTTGCAGCTGTCTGTCAGCTGTCTCCTTCTCTTCTGTTTTGTCTTAGTAACACAACAAATTATCCGTTAGTCTTAGTTTTGCTGTTAAGCTAGCCATACACGGTCCGATTTGTAGGACGACCGAGTTGGACTGCAAGTTGGATGCGTTTCACCACTCACGATCCAACTTACCACCCAACTTACGATCCAACTAACGTTTCAAATAATAATAATTCCATTAACAGCTGATTTTAAACTTTGAAGCCATTATTTACTTTTCTAAATTTTAGGTTAGGATTTTATTAAAATGTAGACCTGAGAATTGCTGGGTTTTTTTACCTTTATTAGGCCTATTTATAACTGATGTTACAATATAAAATAATTTCATTTTGGACATTTACGATCTTAGTTTTGAGGTTATAATTAATCCTACAAATTTATTATAAAGAAAATATAACATAATTATGTGTATAGAAAGTTCCAACAGGGTTGGCGTGAGGAGCACGCTGGGGTATCCCTAGTAATAAATAAAAAATATACACATTGATTTACATTATTCAAATAGTTCTCAAATTGTCAACTCCAAGACAAGAAATCATTCCAATTCAGTCTTTTTTCCTTGTACATAGTGGTAGTTATATAAAAATGTACAGCAATTACTAAATGCAAATAATTAGATTAACAGTTCCCTATATTTTGTCAGTATACTTACAAAGACTTATATTTTTAAATATAGTAGACAACCGCCTATATTTTTTTCAGTATAGAAAACAATCCCTATATATTTTCAGTATAGTAGACAATCGCCTACATTTTTCAACATAGTAGACACTACCAATATTTTTTTCAGTTTAGTAAACAATCACCTGCATTTTCATAATACTAAACAATCCCCTATATTTTGTCAGTATAGGCTACTTTCAAAAGCCTACATTTTTCAGTATACTAAACAATCACCTATATTTTTAAATATAGTAAACAACTGCCTAATTTTTTTTAGTGTAGTAAACATTCACCTATATTTTCAATAGGTTAAGAAATTATTTTTGAACTATTACGACGCGAAGATGCTCACAAACATGTCAGTTTGCATAAATTGCATCACTTGTGTTCACAAACACCTATTAATTCTCCCGGTAAAATTCAATAAATTCCAAAAACCCTTTATTATTCATTATTATAGAAGTAAAAATGTACAAAGTATAGGGGAAAAGGGAAGATCAAACAACAACAAGGAGAAAGTTTAAAATGACAATCGGACGATCACCCCACTCACAGTCCGACTCCGTCGGAAGTTGGAAGTCGGATCATCTTGTAGTCTGATCTGGGACTCCGATTTGTCCGATCATCCAACTCGTCGTCCATCAAGCCCATTCACGCTCCTACATCGGATCCTACATCGGACATCGGACATTGAATCGGACTACAAATCGGACCGTGTATGGCTAGCTTTAGATTGAGTTTTTAGATTAATACAGATAACAGTGTGAATCCTGGCACTTGACCTCGATCTGGAAGGATTGGTCAGGGGTGTGGGGAAAGGACGTAACTGAAGAAAAAAACATTTTCCCACACCGTTTTCTAATGTGACTCTTCCTTCAAACAAACTAGTGGATGTTTACCCCATCCTTGAACAGAGATGTACCGGATACCGGATATTCAGTCAGTGCTGAGTCTTACTTGTGTTTATTTGCTTTCGATTGTTGTGCTTGTTTGGAACTGGTTTATCTATACCCACCGGGAGTACTGATGTTTTTAGTCAGGAGGTTAGTAGAGGTTTGCTCAAGTGCCAGCTTACGTCTGCCCTGGTAAGCAAAAAGACAGTAACTGACAAAGTTATGCATTTTGAGGTTGGAGTTGATTTTACGGTTTCAGACCATGAGGAATCTAAAAATCTAACCCAAAACACAGTATCTTCAACCGTTTAGGAGATATTGAACATTAATATCACAGTAACTACACACTAATACCCCAATTTCTAAGCCAAAAAACAGTATCAACAAGGTCTAAGCCAAATAACAGTATCTACAGCGTAGATTAATATGATGCATTTTCATTAACCTAATTAAAGCTTTGTTAGTTTTCCTAATATGGGTTATACATGCAAGATCTGTGGAAAAACATTTACAAGATGTGCATTTTAAATTTCACAAGTCTGAAAGCAAGTGCTTTACAGCCACAAAAAATGATTCCAACCTTTTGGCAAGTTCATCAACATGTGATCATCTCTCTAATTTAAACTCAAATGAGGAAGATCTGAAACAGTGATTTTTTCCTTACATTTGACTTTTCATCCTCATACAAAATCACAAATAAGAATCCTCGGCCATACCTCAGTGAGATGGGGCAAGTGATTTAAAAAAAGGCTCATTTGATTTGCACTACAAAACCTCCTTTGGTAGTGAGCTTAAAAACAAGTTATTTTTAAAATCAGATACCCTAAAAAAACAGGTTCCCATACCAAATAGAGCTCAACCAAGAGGGGTTATCAAGGGTAAACAAGCTGACATTATTCAAAAGTTAGTTCCTTTGATACCTTCAAATAGGCACTCATTTTGGTTGAATCTTACAATAAGGGACACATCAGATCTGATAACAGAACAAGATATCGAGCAGCAAAGATCGGTGGAAAGTTTGTTTACTTAGTGTTATAATGAACTATGGTTAAGTAGTTTTCATAAAACTATTTGATCTTTTTATAAAGTTTTTATTACTTATTCAAGAGGTAAATTTTTGGCCTAGATAGTATAATGTACTACCTAAACAATCAAGTACCTGTACTAAGAAGAAGGTTATCTTTTATTTTATTTTTATATAATGTAACTGTAAACTTTTTTAGCATTAAATCATAATTTAAAAAACAAACTGTTATTTTGTTAGTGATTCCTAAATCTCGGTTCCTTGTGTTCGTAAAATGTATTTTTATTTTCATCAAACATGAATACTGTCAGTTACTGTTTTTTTGCTTTCTGATCAACAAGCTGAAATACAGTCTTACAATAAGCAAAAAAACAGTATGTGCAGAGTTACTGTTATTTGGCTTAGTATCCACTAACACAAATTACAGTAAGTGCAGGTATTTAAATAAAGGACACATATTTTCAGTTTAAAAACATGATTTTTAAAGTCTAGTTGGAAAATTACACTACCCTAAAAAAAATATCATACAAAAATCTTTATTTAGTGCTTGACAATGACCAAAACACAAAACCTTAAATATCTCAAAACCACCTAAACTGCAGTTACTGTCTTTTGGCTTACCAGGGCAGACGTGGCAGTATCTGTAATTTGATTGTGTTTTTGTAAATAAGTGATTATTGTACTGCTAAATAAGGTGTGAATACCATAAAAAATAATAATATTTCTTATCTTTATGTGATTATAAAATAATAATTACATTATGTGCTACATAACCGTTTTTGTTTGGATGTGTTAGTTCAAATAACATTTTATGTAATTTTTTCAATTGTTTTGTAAAAACAACCATTTAGGACAAGTAAATAATCATTTTTGTAATAGCCTAATAAACCCGCTCCACTAGGTGACCCTATGCTGTTCAAAACCTACCACTGAAAATGTTCATAACCCAGCTGATTAAAGAAATCGCACAGGTGTAATATGTTTTCTTTGACAAATATTTGATCAATGATCTTTGATAAAAGTTTGACCAAATATTTGACAGTGCAATGTGCCCCTTACCTTTGTATATACAATCCAAACTACGCCTGGATGTGTTACTGACTTGAACGAATCATGAGGTTCAGCCGCTCCTTCAATCAGGCACGATGCAGATACATTCTTCTGTCAGGAACACTGCAGGCGCTGCAACAGTCCAATGCACTAAATCAGTGTGATATAAAAAACAGCAACACTTTTGTCTTAAACAACTTACTGCAAGATAAAGGTATTTAAAGAATACACAATACCGTTTTTAAGGAACAACAGTTAATGGTACCCAAATTAAGCAAAATATTTATTTGAAAAAACATTCTTTTCTCTTGGGCCAAAATTCAACAACACATTGTCTCAATATTTAAAGTACATCTCTGATATTATTTAGAACTCAAATTTAGATATTGGTTGTTTTCTCATTCTTCTTTGGAAAGAATGTATAAAACAATCCAATAACCGATCAGATTAATAATAATTGTGTAAAATATAAAAAGGTATACTGAAGTCACCTCTTGGTTGATTTTGTAATCAGACAAAGTTCCTTGCACGGATCCAGTGAAACGTTTAATGGAGCCATCTTCCATTTGGAAAACAGCAGTTGAGTTACTCCAGCTCTGAAAACCAAAATTAAGAAAGTAAGGTTAAAAAATATAAACTTGGGTGACATCTTTACAAATATAAATAATCATTAAAGTGACAACAGTAAAGTTTCTTAGTTTCTTAGACACTTAGTTCAGTGTCATTTTGCTTAGGTCATTAGATATTGTCTTGATTCTGTTCTATAATTAGCTTACTTTAGTCTTTTTGCGTGATTGATTTCGATAGATCTTGGAAACATTTTGTCAACTTGTGTGATACTTTACTTTATAGTCACCAACACATTTCTACGTACATAAGTGCCCTTATATACTTTTGTAACATTTTCAGTAATCTTTCAAATTTTAAACTTGTATACTAACAAAATTGTCCTGTATGCAATTTGATAAAAGGAATATACTTTCAATCTGACCTCTGTAAGATTATAATAACGAGAACTTCGGCGTTGGAAAATAAATCGATTAGTTTATATCAGAACATGTACAAAACATTAGGGGGGGGGGAGTAAATCCTGTTTTTACTCTAGTTATTACTTTAGTATTCATGTTGATATTTTGAGAATTTGTAAATGATCTGAAGCCTTTATATAAAACAAATAATTGTGAAGTTTTCACGAGTTAATTAATTTGAGTATTGGCTTATTATAGTACTACTTAATTGTTCTGCTTTTTATTTTTTATCATTTATATGTCAGCCTTAGGCTATTTGCGATTGTATAGTTTCCACTTCTAATCAACTCTTTATGATTTATATTACTTTTATAGGTTGTAGGCCATTCCTTGTTAGGTATTCAATATAATTTACACTGGCCTATGGATATTTTGACATTGACGAATGGAGGCATATATTCTATTATTGGCAATTTGGTCCTGGATACTTCTACATAGGCCACTTTACAGATTTAAATATATTATTCATTGAAATAATGGATTTATAAAATAGCCTATTGAATATTTGTGCTGTTTCATTATAAGCTACTCTGATATTTTCCCGGAAATTACTGACATATTTAATGTAAGACAGAGATCGAAATAAACATGACCAACCCTAATAATTCAAATTGCGGCATGCGTTGTAATTTCACCATTAATATTTAAATAACCAACATTTCAAATAAATTTTGACATTACCAACTAAAGGAAACAATGTAATATGTAACACCAGATGATTGACTTATAATACAGTAAGTTTTTGATCCAAATCTGCTGTTTTTCTATAATATGTAACAACAGATGTTTGAATTGAATTATAATAGCTTACAGTGTAGGCCCTAAAATGTTTTTTGATTTTTGTTTGTTTGCATTTAGTTTGTTAGACTAACCTAAAAGAAAGCTGTTGGCTGTGAATAATAATAAACTGATTATAAATGTCAACAACAAACAAATGCTGATGTATAAGCCTAAATGCTAATGAAAGGTAATGAATGTAAATAGACAAATGTGTTGCTAGGCCTTTGATCCAAACAGCTGTTTTATCCAAATGTTTACTATTTTTACACTTTAAAACAAACGTTTTGCCAAATTCTTTCTTAGTGTACGTCTATGACCCCATAAAAAAAGTTGGCTTACCTTTAAATTTTCGTATTTGTAGTTTTTGCTCGATGTTCATTCTGTCAGTCAGTCAGCCTCTTATAGCTTTATTACAGGTTTCCTAAGATGTAATAAGTTGATAAAATTAACAAAACCTACGAACGAGCAATAGACTTGCTGATAGGTGCTCCATGTATCAAATCACTTAATCTCTTTACTATCAGAGCAATCGTTTTTTCGCCCAAAACACAACTGATGGCACCCATGAAATTTGATTTTCCTGTACAAGACAAACACAATATAAATTTGATGACATTAGCAAATGAAATATTACCATTGAGCGCATGAAATGAACAAAGATCACAGCAATGTTATAGGCTACTATATCTAAGAATTAGGCTGGAAATGAATTTCAAATATTGGTTTAGTGCATTCATAATAATGCGATGGAAAACAAATAGTTAGGTATAAAGGAAGCAGTGGCGTAGTGAAGCATCGTTTGCCCTGGAGCAAAAACAATCCAGGAGCCCCCCCCCCACTAATTGAAGCATCAGACAGGTGACTCACACTTACAAGCCACCTTTTACCCTCCAATCTGCAGTTTAGGCAAAGCCAGGAAAAAATTGACCAAACTGTAGGCCTACCCTCCCCACGATGTTAAAAATTCATATCATCATTTTAAAGTTGGCCTTATAGCTTTAGTTATATAAATATATTTCAGAGCGGTAATTAGGTAAATATAACCAGTGCTTATCTTAAAACGAAATTGAATTGTTTTGTTAATACATTTATAATACATTATGACTTTAACTTAAATGAACAGCCTAAATGATAATTTATCAAAATTGCTGTTTTTCTCACACAATGCTTTTTTTAGTATTTTACAAAAATGTCTAATATTGAAGAAAACTTTACATTTACAGCTCTTTCAAATTCAAAATAATTTTTTCCTTTACTTTTCAGTTGCAAATATGGTTATCACATTTTACTAAAATCAACACTCATCGCTCTCGTTAGTTTGTAGATTGTTGCCAAACAACTGCAACATTTTGTTGCAAAGATAATTTTTAGCTTAGAAAAAGGCCTTTCTGCACTTGCAGAAGTCACTGGAAATGTTAGAAAGATTAAATATTGGGAAAACCTGCATTTACAATATCGGGAAAACTGGTGGTCCTACTTACTTACTGTAGTTTTTACCCCCACCATAAATAACATGTTTTTTTACTCCTCAGCACTCATTACAGTGATAAATAAGAAATGTGCAGGACTCAGGACTCCACTAGCAAGTGTGTAGCTTCCAGCCGAGTTAATTACGCTGTGCTGAAAGCCTCTCAGCCAGGCCCGTGCGTAAACCCTAAGTGCAGTTAGTTGGTCCTACTAACTGTGGTTCTTGTCACAACAGCCAGTCATAAGTAGGCCTATGCACCTACGACTCGTTCTAAAAATCTTGCGCTTGACTCCTAATGATAAATTTAGACGACACGTTGCATCATAATGAACTATTTCAACAATTTTCCTAAATTGCTGCTCCACTCGCTCCATGATCCCTACGCCACTGAAAGGAAGTGTACTTGCCTGACGCTATTTGAACCAAAATATTAATTTTTACACATAAACAGCCTTCTAAGTTAACTAAACTTGAATTTTCTGTTGTCAAAAGTCATGCTTAATTTAGGGGTGATTTTCATAAAAAAAACTTACTTAATTTATAGCCTAATTGGTCTTATTAAAATAAACAACATTTATATAAATAGGTAATAGTCTACTATTACTCGGTTAACTTTAAATTTTATGATATTTTAGTTAGAGAATATATTGAACAAGAACTAACGAAAAAACAAAAAAAGTAAATGTCGGAAATTATTAATAATGATGAAAACTTAATTAAAAGTCATCTGGATCAGTTTCTGTATCCGAATAGGCCCTACTGTGTAGCTGAAGTATCCAATTCATCGGGTTTTTTACCGGGGGTCGTAAACCTCGCCGATAGCACGGAAAATATAAAGTACGGTATATAGCCTTTCCTTGTAGTCTGACAATAATAATAATAGACAATAATTAATATACTAACTTGTACAAAACATAGGCTTCTCAGAATTATCAATAGCCTTTAGAAGCTTACTGAACAATAAACTTGAATTTTTTTAATTTTAGGTGTGGAATGTATTTTGGTAAAATTACAGTGAATACAGTTGTAAACTCTAAACTACAATAAAAATTTAAAAAACCTGAACCTAAATTATTAATTTACAGTTGCCAGTCACAGTTTGTGTGCTGTTCAATGTTCATAACAGTGTACCTATAGTTTGTAGCCTACACCACAACTTAACTTTCCTAAAAAAATACTAAAAATTGGAACTGTAGGTAGAAGTCTAATATAACCTATTACACTGAAAATTTCCCAGTGTTTCTTTAGTCTAAAAATAACCACAATAATTTTACCTGAATCTTTGTAATGATGTTTCTGGCTGATACTCAGGTCTACTAGGAATTTTCTTTTTAGGAGTAGAAGTCATAGTACAATCATTGACTATATAAGTACTAATAGTTATATAGTCAATGGTACAATCCAATCCTTTCTCAAGCAAGTATTTACATTCTAAGTTAGGTGTTTTGTTTCACTTCACTAATGAATTTACCTCACTGGTCGTGGTAACGATTGAAAATCAGACGGGTTCATAAATCAATACTTCATTTTAAAAAAAACGAATAAAATAATTAACTTTCAAAACAGTAGATGTCTGGAATATTGAATAGGCCTAATAAATAATCACAAGGAAAAACAAATACAAGGGATGAACTAAACAACAATGCTGCAAACAGCTGGTATAAATTTCAATCAGGCTGGTCAACCTAAAAAGATAAGATCTTTGGACTAGAAATCAGGTGGATAATTTGAAAAAGAAACATTATATAAATAATACAAATAAACACAGTTTAAAATTAGATCTAAATAATTTAATCAAGAACGCGTCCAATTTTTCTCAGTGAAGCGGCACTTTTTTTAGAAAATTCGTCGCGTTTCACTCACTGTTCAAACTTATATTGAAACAATGCATATATATATATATGTTTATCGATAATTCCATCTCGACTACAGCTTCTTGTATCAGTAAGGTGCTGCCCCCAAGTATTTTAAACTATAATAATGTTGCTCTAGTCCAGTAAGTGCTGCTACCTAAATCGAAATTATATCAATTATTTGTAAATCTCAGTCCCATAATGTGCTGCTGTCTACACTGAACCGTCCAAACTATGAAGATCAGTTAAAGATTTTTAGAAGAATAATTATTATTTATAGTAATCATAGTATTTCTGTCTTCTTTTAAAATAGAAACTCCTTTGTTACTTAGGTTTCACAATAAGTCTACAAACAAACAAAGAAAATATGTTTGAAAAAAGAAGGATACAAAACTAGCTGTGCAATCCACATAAAAAACAGATAATGAAATAATTCTTCAAATGTGTATTTAATCTTCTTCAGATGCATTCCTTTTTTTAAATAAAATCAGAAACTTCAAACATATTTTTACACTTTCTGTTTTTGTTGTATTATTAATTTTCTATTGTGAAACTGGACTGGAATACACACAGACTGGGACAAACCATTGTGACGAAATTTTAAGGGGGTTTGTGGGGTCAAAGTTACTAAAAAAAAACACCAAACGGATTGCAATGAAATTTGGTATGTAGCTTCCTCTAGGGCCCTAGGTGCTCGCTAAGAAAGGTTTTAAAAAAATTCGAAATTTGATGGCTGTTTGGTGGGGATCAAAGTTACTAAAAAAACCACCTAACGGATTGGAATGAAATTTGGTATGTAGCTTTCTCTAGGGCCCTAGGTGCTCGCTAAGAAAGGTTTCAAAAAAATTCGAAATTTTAAGGGGGTTTGAGGAGGTCAAAGTTACTAAAAATCCCCATAAGAAATACATAGTGTAATAAATTTATTGATTTTTTTGTTAATCTACATTTAACTTTGATTTTCCTATCCGTGCAAAGCAGGATCGGGCCAGCTAGTAACTTATATAGGCTATATGATTAAACTTATTTGTATAAAATAGGCCCTTACAATGGATGTACAGTATTATTTGACAACACATTATCAAATAAACAATGGCATAATATTGATTCAAACTTCTTTCTGTGGTATTACCTGGCTTCTACATCATCAGCTGTTTTTTATTTCTATTTTTAGTTGTGTAATTAATCAGCTGGTGGAAAT
Organism: Philaenus spumarius; assembly: GCA_018207615.1. Classification (NCBI taxonomy): domain Eukaryota; kingdom Metazoa; phylum Arthropoda; class Insecta; order Hemiptera; family Aphrophoridae; genus Philaenus; species Philaenus spumarius. The sequence continues at coordinate 43,996 of JAGFPH010000199.1, read as the reverse complement.
AATTTGTAACAATTCTTGTATTTACAAACTTCAATCAGTCTTAACCTATAAATTACAACGTCTAATTAATTTATTAATAATTGAAATGGGTCTAACAATTTCAAATTTATTAGCTCGAATGTTTGAAAAACAGCAAATGAGAATACTAATGGTGGGCTTAGATGCTGCTGGGAAGACAACAATTTTGTATAAACTGAAACTCGGTGACATAGTTACCACGATTCCGACTATTGGCTTTAACGTTGAAACTGTAGAATACAACAATATTTGTTTCACCGTTTGGGATATCGGTGGTCAAGATAAAATTCGACCTCTGTGGCGACGCTACTTCAAGAACACACAAGGTCTTATATTCGTTGTCGATTCAAGCGATAGGCAACGTATAGAGGAAGCAAAGGTAGAACTGTACAGTTTGTTACAAGAAACTGAATTGCAAGATACCGTTGTGCTTGTATTTGCAAACAAGCAGGATCTACCGAACGCTATGAATATCGCACAGCTGAAGGTAGCCTTGGGTTTGAACCTGCTGAGCAATCGACTCTGGTATATTCAAGGAAGCTGTGCTCCCCGAGGTCAAGGGCTATATGAAGGTCTGGACTGGCTGTCCAATGAACTCTCTAGGAAGTGAAGTTTATATTTTATTGTTAACTAATTGTATTTTATTCATTGTAACTTGAAGTGATTTTTGAGAAGTGACCTCAGTTTATATGTTAATTATATAATATAGAGATAATATTATAGGAAATACTAATAATATAGATTAATAAAACGATAGTATGTCCGCCTATGTGACTTTTACTTTCTCCCATAGTTATGAAGAAAGTATTGTATTCGTCAAAATTTTCGATTTTGAGTTTTTGGTGGAATATCCGTTTTGGGTCCCCCTGAACCTAAAGAAGTGTTTTTCGGAGTGACGTCTGTGTGCGTGTGTCTGTGGGGGTGTCTGTGTGTGTGTGTCTGTGGATGTTATCAGACCTAGAACCTAAACCAGTAGTCCGATTTTGATGAAATTTGGTATGGAGGTACTAATCCACGGTATCTCCAGGCGGTTTTTTTCATTTTTGTGAATTTTTTGTTTTTAAGGGTAATTTTCCCATAAAAACCCATAAAATAACGGAAAAATCAACTTTTCTCAAAAACGGCTCTAACGATTTTGATTAAAATTTTATAGTTTATTAGGTACCTAAAATACTATAAACTATAAAGTATTAATCAAAATCGTTCGAGCCGTTTTTGAGAAAAGTTGGTTTTTCCGTTATTTTATGGATTTTTATGTGAAAATAACTCTTAAAAATAAAAAAACCAATTGGCTTCATGAAATAATATTTTTTTATTAAGTTCCTATAATGAGGAAGAAAGTATGTGTCAGTTTCCTGATACCATTTATTTTTGTAATATAAGTAGTTTACTTACTTTACATATACTGTTGGCTGACGCGTTTCGGAACTAGTTCCATCTTCAGAATATCGCTCTATTGAGGTTGTTAATACATTAAAATAAATAAATTATAGTACAACACAACACATATACATGCCACAATATCACAAATAATACAACCATGTGTGCACACTATCAAATACTTTTAACTATACTGAGGATACGCGGGATCTCTGACTTGCATTACCGCTTACTGTTTACATTTCATATCAATATTCCTAGCAAAGTCATACAAGAGATTGGACTTAAAGTTCAATTGATCATTTAACATATGTTCTGGACTTTTTAACTGCGCTTTGTATATTTCGTATTCCTCAAGCGAGTCCTTTTGTTTGCTCTTTTTGCATATATGTAATGATTGGAAGTTCGTTTCAAAGTTAGAATCATTCAAAGTGTTGAATGGTTTTCTTCCATAATGTGGCGTGCATAATTAGGCTTGGCATAAGTTGCTCTGTTATTTGGAAGGTGTTCTTTATACCGTTTTTTTAAATGCCTCCCTGTCTGACCTATATAAAAACACTCACATTCGTTACAATTATTGATCCTATAAATCCCTGACTTCTGTTCCAACGGACTTCTGTTTTTTTGGGTTTAATAATGTTCGTAATGTTGTTGGAAGTGCGAAACGAAATGCTTACGTCTACCTTCCTCAGTGTGTTGGTTAGGATGTTAGGTAGGATAACCCCCATATTCAGTGGATCTGAAGGTCTTTTTCCCCGTTCTTTCATTGGTTTCTCCTTATTCCTTGTATAATTTTTAAATATTTCATCCACCGTGGAACTCCTGTATCCGTTCTCCACGGCTATGTATTTTATGGTATTCAATTTGTTATGGAAATCTTCCTTACTGAGTGGTATTGACATTAATCTGTATATAAAACTATGAAAGCAGCCATTTTCTGCGCAATTGGATGGTGGAATTCCGCATGAATCGTGGAAACAGTATAGTTGTGGGTTTTCTGAAAATCCTGTCTTGGAGTACGTCGGTTCTGATCCCCGTAACGTAAGGTCTAGAAAATTCAACATCCTCTCCAACTCCAATTCGAGGGTGAACTGGATTTGATTGTTGATATCGTTCTAGGAATATTGATATGAAATGCAGACAGTAAGCGGTACTACAAGTCAGAGACCCCGCGTATCCTCAGTAGTCAAAAGTATTCGATGGTGTGCACACGCGGTTGTATTATTTGTGATATTGTGTTATTGTGCGTGTGTATGTTATGCCATCGACCACCTGTGGCATTAAGATGGAAGTATAAAGTCGCAATGGATCGATTTCAAGATGGAGGTCGCAGCGTAACCACTCGAAAAGCCACAAAAACACCTTATTCACGATACTACATTTAACGCCTTTAAACCTTGGAAAAACCTTGCTCCTCTGGGAGAGTACACTTACAAAAACATACATATATATATATATATATATATATTACATAGACAAACAAAATCAAAATGAGGTTAGGTTTGAACCTAAATAATAAAAAATATATAAATATTGACATGAAATTTTATTAAAGTAGCCATTTGGCAAAAGCAAAAGACAGAGCAAAGAAAAAGATGTCTCACATGAGACAGGTAAATTTAAATAATAAAAAAAAATCGTTGGCCAACTTAAAACAACCTTATGGGAATAAAAGTAGATTTTAAAAGTCAAATTTCTAGTTTACAAGAAACAAGCATGCTACTATTCATTACTAACACCTTTCTTAAACTAACACATAGTTTAATTATAGAATTTGCCTCGTCTCATTTGAGATGAGAAATAAATAAGTCACTATCACTGCAAATATATTTGTTTTAGGTTTTGGTGGAGTGTCTGTAGCTCCCAAACTTGAACCAGCAAAGCTAACAAAGAAAAACAATGCATAAGTAACTGATTTGCTTCAGTTTCTCAACAGATTCAGACATGTAAACCAGTTAACTTAGTTTTGATAAATATGTTTTAGACATTTAGTGAAAATTACTGAAAAACTCATAAGCAAGCACACAATTTGTTAAACAGGCTTTACTTCAGCTGATTTTAGTAAAGTAATAGTTTGTGTACACATAGTCAAAAGTGTATAAAACATTTTAAAACTGGTAACACTGGCTTTGTAACAAAATCCAGCAAATATTTTGTGGCAAACTAACTTAGAACTTGTTCTGGCTTTGAAAAATAGCCTACACAACTATTAACCTCTAGTCAGGTTTGGTATATTATTACAGCATTATGAGATGTTGATTTTGCTTCACAAACTTATAAAAGTTATGTTAAAAGGTCTATAATATTCAAATACTTTGTTAAATTGTTTTAGCTTCAAACATGACTTATACAGCATTTAGCTCCTGTTTTTTAAAATTAAAACATTATTACAACAACCATGAGAAATTAATTTAGGTTTGCAAAACTGACAATATTTGCTTTAGCAAAGTAGAAAAGCTATTACATTTAAATAATTGTTAACTAGCTTTAGCCATGTAGAAAAGTATTACTTTCAAATAATGTTAACTAGCTTTAGCAAAGTAGAAAATGTATTACTTTCAAAATAATTGTTAACTAGCTTTAGCAAAGTAGAAAAACTATTACATTCAAATAATTGTTAACTTGTTTTAGTTGTAAGCACTACTCACACAACATTTAGGCTTTGTTTAAGATGAACACATTAAGAGTTAAATTGCTGAAAGCTATTTGTTACACTAATCTATATAATAAAAATGAATTGCTGTTTCTTTGAAATCGCATCAATTGAGAACTGCTGGACCAATTTGGCAATTTTTTGTTTTAAAATGTTCGTAATAGTCCGAACTAGGTTTTTATATAAAGACAAATTTGAAAAGTTTCCCGAAAAAGTTTCAAATTTGGAAAAAACTAAACAGCCTCTTTTGTATGGACTCAAGACCATAGCGCTCAAAAACAGCTGTTCGTATAAAATGCTTAGTAACACATGTTTGTTTACATTCATTACCATAGCAACTTTAGCAAATTTATAATCAGTTTATTATTCTTCAAAACCAATAGCTTTTTAGATTAGATTGACAAATTAAAAGCAAACACAAACAAAAATCAATAAAACATGCTTAGGCCTACTATATTATAATTCAATTTATACATCGGTTGTTACATATTATTATAAATAAAACAACTGTTATGGATCAAAAACTGAACATAATTTTAGGTTAGGCCTACAATGAACCAAAACACTTTTATTTGCAACCAATTTCTCTAATTTATAATCGGGTTATTATTCTTCAAAAACCAAAACAGCTTTTTTAGGTTAGATTGCCAAACAACACAAACAAAAATCAACGAAGAATGCTTACTGTATTATAATTCAATTCAAACATCGGTTGTTACATATCTATTTACTTACATATATGCTGTTTAAAATATTGTTTATATAAATTGTTGACATAAACACCATTTGCAATTCAATAACTTAAGTCAAAAGAATGAAATTTGATAACTACCCTTAAAATTAAATAAAGCAATAGCGAAGCATTGCCGGGTCCACTAGTTGTTAATAAAATGAGAATTTATGGTAGTAATTTTTGCAAAATTTAGTTTACAAGATAATCTTTCAGGTTTGCATGACGTAACCTAAACATGGCATAATTATACAAGGTTTTAAACGTATACTCCCCTGTTAAGGAGTGTAACGTCCATCAACAACTCCTATCATTTAACCTTTACCGACAATTCCAAACAGTTATCCTTTTCTCCGCCAGATGTCGACTCCGTACGGTATCTGTAGTCATACATAACTGAACCTTGTAATCCGACAACGATCAGCTGTTCTCTATCTACTCAGTTAAAATTTCGCCTTGTCATGAGTTTGTGTAAAGCGTCGGCCATTAGACCGTTACTTTCAGACGCTGTTGAGTGTTCGTAATGTTGCCGAACTTTAAATAATTTGATCGGGGTAACGTGTGTCGCTGAAGAACATGAACTTCTAAACCTTTTGTTTTCGCATACCAGGTACAATATTTCAGCTTTACCTTAATAATTATAAAATATTACTTGTAAAACTTAATTAGGTTATTTCCACTTTTGCTTCATGTACAACTTCCTAACTCATTTTGTTCAATTTATTAGAGAAACCTATATATTTCTTTTTACAACAGCCTAAACTTAAATGTAATTCTTACAGCCTAAATTTTAAACGTAAATCTTACAGCCTACAAAAAACTATAAAGCCGATATCATTTTTGTTATTGTTAAAGCCTAAAAATATTTCCACAAGCAAGCCTAAAGTGTTATGCATTAATTAACTATAACTGTGTAGTATGTCTACAGTGTAACAGATATTGAAAACTTTTAATAAGCTATAAGCAGAATATATGGCTGATATGTAACTAAACGTTAACATTTCTTTTATGTTACCATGTGGCTTACCTAACATGTACAGACAGTGTTATGCAACATTACGCATGTTATATTAACAATCACCATCTATGTAGCAATTTGCTATTTATGCTACAAAATTTAATAAATACAGCCAACTCAAAGAACTATCATTTTATGCTTATTTAAATAACTGCAAGTTTTCTAAAAAGGAAATTGTTATCTGTGTTATACAGTTAAACTGGTCCAAGTGCAGGAGATGTTTAATGCAATGAGATAACCTGCTACTACTACTATTAGAAAAGGCCTACCTTGCAACTGAAAAAATGGAATACATAATCAAAATATTTTCTACTGAGTTTTAATTAGAGACAGAAGTTAATTTAAAAATGAGAACTATCTGCATTTGTTCTTTTTTATGTTAAGTGTTAAATAGGCTGTATTTTTGAAAATAATTTTTGCACATGTGTACTATTTAGGATATGTTAGTGTTAAATAAATTGGGAGGAGCAAGCTAGCACATTTCGGACTTCAGCCCTAAGGGCTACACTTTAGAAATTTCACACCTTTTTTTATATATATATAGAGAGACGTCTCATAATAAATTTTGTCTATTTATTTAATTATATAATTACCTTTTAGAGTTGGCCAACGACAAATATATATATTTTCTTAAAACAAATCCATGGTACTTCATGTAAACTTTGTAACTTGTAAATCTTCTGTATAATTTCTGTAATTATTATTATAAGGGAGGGTTTTTTGAATTTTATTTTTTGGGAAGGGTTTTTAAATTAAATTTAATAAAATATATATGTTTTCTTTTTTTAAATCTCAATCTTTCTTTGTATTAAGGGCATGTTAATTATCTTTTTGTATTAAGGGCGTATAAACTTTTATTTAACTTGGTTAATAAACCTAAAATTATACATATTTCTATGGTTTATTGAGGTAACCTTAGGTATCCTGTGCATTGTAAGAGATAAGCTGAAATATTCCTGCTTTTGGTGATATTTAAATTCTAAGGTAAGTCTTGAACAGTACCAATCTATGTGGCCCAGTATCGTTTCCGTTCCCTTAATTATTCTTTTTGTAAGATTGGTACAGGAGCATGACATTAATGTTAAATAAATTAATAACGCACCTGGTTAACAGAACGAAATTATTTGTCCATATCAGAAAGTATTTGCAGGTAGAAGTGTAGGTACAACCTTCAAGAGCTGTGTGCCATGACTTGGCTCGAATGAAGAATGGAGTTTTTAAAATGGCCGTTGGTTAGACTAGAGACGTTTCGAGAAACTTCCAAACAGCTGATGGGGTATCGCGATAAGCAACAGAATGGAGAACAGCGATAAGGCAACAGTACTGCTTGGAGTGAAGTTAAAGTTTGTCGTTGTGTCGCTAGATGGCGGGAGCTGCTGGATTCGGAAAGATATTTAAAGGTTGGTTTTAGTGAAACATTTGGAAGAAATAAAAAGGGGAAACGTTTCATGTATATGTGTTGTGTTGTACTATAATTTATTTATTTCAATGTATTAACAACCTCAAGAGAACGATATTCTGAAGATGGAAAACTAGTTCCAAAACGCGTCAGCCAACAGTATATTATGTAAAGTAAGTATACTATCCTTTTATTAAATCAGTGACTTGGATAAGATTTTATAAGAATTTCCTGAAATAGCAGTAAAGAAATTTCTTCAGCAAATCAATGTAGCTATTACATTAAAAAACATGTGTCAAGTCAAAGGAAAACGGGAGAAGTAATTATTATCCCAAAGCCTGCAAGCCTCTTAACAAATTTATAAGTTATTGACCAATCTCCCTACTGCCTTTAACTTCAAAAATATCTTCTAAGTCTTGAGAAACTCCTACTTAGAAGACTCCTAAAAGACTTATAGAAGAAAGGAAACTGATTCCTGACCACCAATTCGGTTTCAGAATGAGACACTCAACCATAGAGCAGGTTCATAGAATCGTCAATATAATCGTTTGAAGCCAAGCAAGTCTGTTCAAGTTTATTCCTAGACGTGTCACAGGCTTTTGACAAGGTATGGCACAGGGGGCTTCTACATAAACTGTATAGCACATTGAGCTACGAGTGGTACCTCATTCTAAAGTCTTATCTAGAAGGTCGGCACTTCACAGTTAAAGTTGAACATGAGTACTCCGAGGTTAAAATGACACATGCTGGAGTTCCCTAAGGAAGTGTTCTGGGTCCGGTGTTGTACTTGATTTACACGCGGGATATACCAGTGATGGAGAATACCAGTATGGCCACCTTTACAGATGATACAGCTATTATGGTAGTTCCGGAAAATGTGGAAGACGCAACCAATAAATTGCAAAATGCTGTTAATGAAATTACTAAGTGGACAAAGAAATGGAGGATCAAGCTGAATGAGAGAAGTCAGTGCATGTAAATTTTACGAATCGTAAAGTTGACCCAGTCGCAGTCACTATCAACTCACAAATAATTCCATACGCAAATACAGCTAAATATCTTGGCATGACCTTAGATGGAAAGAACATGTCAAAAAGAAAAGGCAGGAATTAAATATTAAATTGAGAAAGATACAGTGGCTGTTGGGAATACACTCCCACCTCTCTTTGCACAACAAGTTGCTAATATATAAGCAAGTACTAAAGCCTGTGTGGACATATGGTATCCAACTGTGGGGTTGTACCAAGAAAACAAACATCAAGGTGATACACAAAGCTTTCAAAATAAAGTATTGCGTAGCATATGTAACGCTCTGTGGTATGTAAGGAACGATAACATTCATTGGGACTTACAAATACATACTGTTGTAGAGGAAATTAAAACAAGAGCAACAAAACATAGTAAGAGATTGACTACACACACTAACGTGGAAGTTTTGCCGCTCCTCTGTTCCAGCCAGGATCAGCGCAGATTGAAGAGGACAAAGACTTGTGACTTGATGTGCTAGTGGAGTGAGAGCCTGGCTGATGAGCCAGATCTTGGACATACGTCTATGCTATATTTGTTTGTATAAAGATAAATTACTTGATGAGTCATTTGACTTAATTAATTGTAATAAAATGAATAAAAAAAAGTGACTTGGATACAAACAAAAATTAATTCTAATTTAGATTAAGTTTGTGTCTAACTTTCAAATGTTTAATACTTTTTCGGGTAATTGAGGACACTTTCTTTGTTTTCATATTTATGTTTGAATGTCATTTTTTATTTATAATTTCTTCATATTCATAATTAATTATAGCTAATCATTAATTTTAAAACTGAGAAATGAATTTAAATATTGACTAGCTGACCCGTGCGAAGCATTCACATTCTAACATACTAACAGTGTTTTATTAATTTAAATCCATGTGAAAGAGAAATAATTTTTTTCTTGTTATTATATATTTTTAAACAACTTACCAACTTGCAGAAGGTAAACAACAACAAATAGGTGTATCCACAATTCTGTTTATAACCACGCTTACAATTAATTAAAAATAGCAATGAAGTGGCGTAACGGCAGCTCTCCAGCTGAGTATTGTTATCATCAGTGTTGCCAACGCCAGGAAAATATCCCTACAACTTTATTTTTACATCACTGTTACTTTCGGATATTTTATTTCTTTTTTTTTGTATTTTTTCGTATAATTGTATTTTGTATATTTTTCCGGTGTAGCGGTTAAGGAAATCTTTAAAATGATGCCTCATTCATGTAATTTGATGATGTATTAAAGAAGTTATGGCGTACCGACAAAAAAATGGCCTTGAGAAATAATATATGTGATAATTATTGTTTACTATTACCATTGACTATATAAGTAATACTTACATAGTCAATGCTATTACTTTGTCAGAAGCAAATCTTCCCATATTGAGGTATGCTATATATTTTATATACAGTATTCTAACAATGAATTACTGTATATTCTTTTCAATTCTAGACTTTTATTGGATTAAACGAAGCTGTATGGTGAGTAGAAAAAATAAGTACCAACAATTTTCAAAAAAATTCATTACACTGGGAGTTTTGGGCTTTTAAGTAAAAGTGTTACTCAATGTAAGCATTTTTTCAAAGGTGGAAATAAAAAGGAAAGTTATTAAATAACTTTTTAATGTATATGAAAGTCTAAAAAGAAACCTTCAAATTTTCAATATCTACTGTAGTTTTTGAGAAAAAAATTTCAGAAAAGTACATATTTCAACAAAAAATTAATTCAGAAAATATTTTGCTCCGACAGGGTTATTAAAATATACACAGGGGTAATTGTATAGCGAATAAAAATGTGTTTGTAGTTTTTCAGTAACACTGATATTTTTCAAGTTATTCAGCTTTTTATGAATTCTAAAATGGTTTTTCTTATACAACGGCTATAAAAAATATTTAAATTTAATAGATATGTACCACAAAAGACTTAGAATTGAAAAGAGAATATTTACTGAAAAAGGTTTTCTCTTATCCTTTAACCGTTTAGAAAATCGTGTTTTAAGCATTTCCAGGTTTTCAAGTTGCAAGCCTTTTTTAAAACCACTATAGCAGAAAAACTATAAAACATTTTGACATGATTGTTTCACACAAGAAAGACAAAAGTCCATATTTTCATCGACTTTTTCTCCTGAAAGATATCTCTTACAGATTCCGAGTTACAATCCAGAGAAAACAGATGTTTTTCAATATTTAGAAAATGTCCAGGATAGTTACCCTAGGAAAATTACACTGGCAGTGTGTTTTTGGGCTTTTAAGTAATACTGTTACTCAACGTAAGCATTTTTTCAAAGCCATAACTCGGTGGCTATAAAAAGGAAAGTTATGAAATAATTTTTTTATTGTAGATAAAAGTCTTTATTTTAATGGGACAGTTTCAAATTTTCAATATCTCGATTAGTTTTTGAGAAAAACATTATTAAAAAATACCTATTTTAACAAAAAAATAAATCGGATGGAAATATTTTTGCCCCGATTTGGGGTTTCAAAATATACATAATAATTTATCTATACTCATATTATAAAGAGGTAAAGTTTGTTTGTTTGTTTGTGTGTTTGTTTGTT